>PYAF01004762.1:710322-735864 GCA_007407185.1 Glycine tomentella
ATTATTAAATTACTACAATTATATCCCTTTTGTTTAGTTTAATTGACAAAAATATATATTATTATATCTCTTGCTGATACAATATATGTAAAATTATAAATTTTATATTGATTTTTTAAGGCAACTAATGTAAAAAGGATTACATTTTACATGACTTGTAAAAATATCTATTTACAAAAATTTTATCAATCAAATTAACATAGTTGAAAGAAAAAACATAATTGCAATATTTTAAATAATTAAAAGATGTTATTAAATTTTTTTAATAATTGAATATCAATTGAATCTTTTAATAATTAATTCACTCAATTAAATTTTTAATTATAAATAAAAGATTAATTATAAAATTAAGCCATAAAAAAACACAAAATATAGTTTAACATTTAAATAATAGAATGATGAAATTGAATTAAAAAATAAATTAGAATAATTAAACCTTCTTTATATTAGAAGAACAGAGAAATGACAGGTGCCACTGTTTAAGGCAAGGAAGATCCGATCCGGTTCGGAGAAGAACCGAACGTGGTTTTCTTTCTTTCTGCTGCTCAAATACGGAGAGAGAGAGACTGTTAGAAAATTGTTGAAGAAGCTTTTCTACTTCGAGCATTTTATTTTATTTTTTATAATTTGTTTGGTTTTAGGGTTTGAGAATCAGCACTGTGTCACGATGTCCAATCATCACCGTTCTTCCTCTAAGAACGGCCTTCCACCTCAAGAACTCCTTGACGATCTCTGCAGGTCTCTCTTTTTTCTTTTTATTTTCTCGCTTCTCTGTTTTGTTTCCCAGAAAAAAATGCAGGAAATTAGGGCAGTGAAAGTTACGAGCCTTTTAGCCTCTTGTGTTTTTTTATTTATTTATTTAACCCTTTAATTGTTCTAATTTTTTTTTATCCTCATTTTAGAAAAATTATACTTTATGCCTCTAATTAATATTACTGTCTTACCTAAAGAATTGATAGTACTGTCAGCTGCTGACTGTGGATGAAACTTTTTTAAATTATTATTATTGTTCTTGTTGTTTATGTCTTCATTGTGATTTTGGGTTGTAACAATGAGTATGATTGTAAATTAAGCTTCAAGCTGTAGATTGTGGCTTCTTTTCTGTTGCTGAATGAGTAAATTATTCTTACTTGCTACACTGCAATACAATTTTTTTGAAAGAGAAGGTTCTGCTGGATATTTGTCTGATGAACTTTCAATCGGTCACTTTTGCAATTGCTTAATCATGGATTACTCACTATCAGCATAATGAACGTTTTTTTTTTTTTTTTTTTTTTTTTTTTTTTTTTTTTTTTTTTTTTTTTTTTTTTTTTTTTTTTTTTTTTTTTTTTTTTTTTTTTTTTTTTTTTTTTTTTTTTTTTTTTTTTTTTTTTTTTTTTTTTTTTTTTTTTTTTTTTTTTTGCTATATAGCCGTTCATTTTTTTTAATAATGGTGAAGATCTTTGAAATGATTTGTCATAGATAATGATATATAGTGATGTAAGTCCTCCGACTCTGTAACACTAAAGTCATTTGCATTGACATTCTTCCCTTTATTTTATCGAGTATAAGTGTCCTCCTATGTTTATTTTGATATGAAAACCCTTTTCATGTCGTTATATTGCAGCCGATTTGTGCTAAATGTGCCAAAGGAAGATCTTCAGTCATTTGAAAGGATCTTGTTTCTTGTGGAGACTGCACATTGGTTTTATGAAGATAATTCTGTAGAAAATAATCCATCTCTGAAGTCATTAAATCTGAAGGAGTTCACTTCTTTATGTATCCTTACTATAGCTGTTTTTGTTTTTAGTCTTGCTGTTTATAGTAGCTGAATATTAGCTTTTCATTCTTATTCCTTTTGACTATAATAATTTGTGAACAATTCATGCACTGGTTTGTTTCATACTTTTCATTAAAAAGGGAACATGGTAAGGTATTTTCTTTGCTTTTGAACTTGGCGGTGAAAATGTGAGATGAATGAATGTGAGAGGAGGATATGGATTGTCCACAGAAATTTATTCCTACAACAACCACCAAGCCTTTTTTTGCTAGGTAGGATCTGGGTGGACAAAAATAATGTTCTGTTGTGAATCATGTCTATTCCAAACTAAGAATTTTAAAACCTTTAATTTGGTATTAAAAAAATTGTTGCTTCACAAGATTTACTTGTTCTATTCTTCTCCCATGCTATTTCTTGTATTATATGAACCAAATCTTGGTAATCAGGGAGAATTCTCTTCTTCCTTTGATTTCCCCTCAGTATTCTTGCACTATACGTAACATATAACAGTGTACATTTACCAAACTGCTTGTGGAAAATTATCTCTGCATGATAAGGCTGATAGGAGTAGGAGGAGGGGAAAAGTGTATAATAGGAGGGTCAGTTAGTAAATAACAGTTAGTCAGTTAGTTATAACTGATTGTTAGTAGTCATAACTAACTGTGGGTGTTGGAATTAGAAATAAATAGCAGGTGGGTGGCTGAGAAATAAAGAGGAAAACAGAGATAGGAGCTTGTGATCCTCGAAATCACATTGTAGCTGCTGTAATTGCGTTCTTTTTTCAATAAAGATCCTCTCTTTCATCTATCTTTCTGGTCCAGTTCTATCACTGGTATCAGAGCTCCGATCTTGGAGCTGTGGAGGGGTTGATGGGGTAAAAAACAAACACGAAAATGGAGGCACGTGTAGAGGCGATCGAGTGGGTCATGGAGGAAAACCGCGAGGCACTGGAATCGCACTTGGGGTCGATGGAAGCTATGCTTCAAAGACTTGCAGCAGCGTGGGAAAAGCAGACAGCGGAGGAGACAACTCTGATGGGTGGCGCGGCGAGAAGAAGCATGGAGCGCGACGTGTATGGAGCAACCTGCTGGAGGAATATCGAAATACCCATATTCTTGGGTGACGATCCCTTGGGCTGGATTTCGAAAATTGAAAGGTATTTCCGCCTACAATCTTTAAGGGAGGAAGACAAGCTAGACGCAATAATGGTAGCAATGGAGGGGGAAGCATTGGTTTGATTTCAATGGTGGGAGTCTTGGAATTCAAACCAATCGTGGGAAGGGTTCAAGACTGCCCTAGCCCAAAGATTTCAGGGGTCAAATGTGGGCAGTCTGTTCCAAGCATTATTAGCATTGAATCAAGAAGATACAGTGCAAAGCTATATTGGGCAGTTTGAGAAGCATGTAGGGACTGTGAAGGGGCTGGAAGAATCTTTCTTGATGGAGGTATTTCTCAAGGGACTGAAGGAGGAGATTGGTACGATGGTGAGGTTGCACGAGCCAAAGAACCTGATGGAAGCCATGAATAAAGCACGACAAGTGGAAGAGAAAACTAGAGTTATGGGAATTCTGGGCAGAAGCTACAGCAAGGGCTATCAAGGTCAGAAACCCAGCTTTTCAAACCAGAAATTTGGAAAAGAATGGCAGCCAGCTAATAGTAAGGTCAGTGAATCTGTCCAAACTGTTAGTGCAGAGGATAATGGATAGCAAGGTAGAAGAACCTTCCATAATTTGTCACCCGCATAAGTAAATGAGAAAATGAGGAAGTGAGAATGTTTTACATGTGATGAGAAATATCATCCTACTCATATGTGTAAAAACAAACAGTTCGAGTTGAATATTATGGAAGAAGAAAATGAAGAAGACCCTTGCTGAAAAATACAGGCCGTTTTTTCTCACCTGGACCTTGGGGACAAGGTCCATCTTGAAGGGGAGAGTATTGATAGGAGTAGAAGGAGGGGAAAAATGTATAATAGGAGGTCAATTAGTAAATAACAGTTAGTCAGTTAGTTATAACTGATTGTTAGTAGTTATAACTATCTGTGGGGGTTAGAATTAGAAATAAATAGCAGGTGGGTGACTGAGAAATAAAGAGGAAAAACAGAGGTAGGAGGTTGTGATCCTCGAAATCACATTGTAGCTGCTGTAATTGCTTTCTTTTTCAATAAAGATCCTCTCTTTCATCTATCTTTCTGGTCCAGTTCTATCAAAGTCACATAAGATGTTGACAGGCTCTTATCTGGAATTCCTTCCCTTTGTCCCCTTGCCCTGTTTTTTCTTCATAAAATCCTATGCATGGTTGCTTTGCGTTCATCAATGAGGACTGCATTTATACTCAGCTTGTTATCCATACCACATGCTTGTGCATGGACACAGTCAAAATGATAATTGTTAAGACAATGTAATATTGTAACCATGTTCTCCAATTACATTGCATGACCAGGTGAGAGAAGGCTATCTCTTTATGATTTACTTTGTAGCATTATAAGGCACAGTTGTCTAGGCTTTACCTAAAATAAAGCTACTCATCATGGCAGTGTGTTTTCATGGTCATACTCTCTATCCATATCAATTTATATATTAGATGCTGTTTTCCTTAACAGATAGCAGTGTTCAATAGCTGTGATGTTTTTCAGCCTTATGTGGCCCATATAGATGATATTTTCAAGGACTTCACTTCCTATAAGGTTCGAGTTCCTGTAACTGGGGCAATAATTCTTGATGAAACATATGAAAGGGTAAGACAAGAATAGACACTTTCAGCAGTACTTATTTTTTGCTTTCTGTAGTAAGACAAATCTATTTGCTTACCTTGTTTTCTTGTGATGTTTAGTTACTGTAATCAGTGTGTTTTAACGTGGTTACGATCTGTGTTATGAATTCCAAATTATTTATGTTCCCAAGTTGGCTATTAGGAGAATGTATATTGCCAGCTGTCCACAGTATTGTACATGCAGTCAATTCTTGACTTGGTTTTGTATAATCTTCATTACTCCAATTGGTTAACTTCTTTTGAAAAACAGGATAACATTATTTGTTTCAGTTATAGATATAGGCAGTTTACAAACTTTCACCTAACATCTAGAGCTTTTAGGAGAGTCAGTCCATGTCATAATACAAACTAATTGGCCTCTGACCAAGTGTTTAAGACTAAGAATGCTCTCATTCTTAATACAAACTTGAGTTTCAACACAAGGTAGAGGGGACTTGTGCATCGTATATGCTTCAAGCCCAAAGGGCTCTTTCATGAGGGGACTTATAAGGGATATAATATAGCCACTCATGAGTCTCGTACACCACCTAACAGACTATACTTTTAGGGAAAGTTGCTCCATGTCATTTTCCAAAAGGCATTCAGTGTTCTATAAACTGTGTATTGGAAGTAAACAGTCTTGTTCAAAGCTAGGCAAATTAAAAGTATAATTTTGCAAAGAAATTCTAAGGGTAGTGGAATGTTAGAGATGTCATATAGAACTCCGCTGAAGATCCTTTCATCTCTGAACTGATATAATAGTATCAAGATATTCTTTCAGAGTTATTTATTGCTATGTTAAGCCATATTTACTTGCCTGGTGTGGACAGTGCTTGCTAGTGAAGGGATGGAAAGGTACAAGTTGGAGCTTCCCTCGAGGAAAAAAAAGCAAAGATGAAGAAGATCATGCATGTTCCATTAGAGAAGTAAGCATGCTCCTTTAGAATTCTCATTTTCTCTGTAAATGACTCTTTTTCTATGTGCATTTGGACTGTAGGTCTAGGAAAAATACTTATCTGTATTCTGTTCATAACAAAAATTGATATAGATTGAAAAATCTAAGTAATATTAATTGGCTAATTCATGTCTTATTAGGAGTCTTGGCTTAGTTTAATTTTTTTTATTTTTTTTTTGTGGTGAACGCAGGTCATGGAAGAAACAGGTTTTGATGTTTCAAAACTTCTGAACAAGGATGAATACCTTGAAGTTATTTTTGGACAACAGAGAGTGAGGCTTTACATTATTGCTGGAGTGAAAGATGATACAGCATTTGCTCCTCTTACCAAAAAGGAAATCAGTGTATGAGATTCTTTATATTTCTTTATAATAATTTATTTTTAAGTTTCTTATGATCCTTATGTACTTAGAGTTATCTTTAATTATTTCTTATATAGTAGTTTAGTTTAGGATTAAATAAGAAATTTCTTAAGAGTAGAATGTAAAAGTACAATCCCGGGATGATAAGTCAATTTCCGAAAACAGAGAAACCAAAAGAAAAACAGAGTTTCCACTAATTTGAATCTTTATTACTCTGAATTTTGGATCTATATTTTGGTCTTTACTGTTTGTTCCTTGCACCTCCAATTGAGTGTGTTGTGGCCATGAAATTTCAACATGATTGCTTTTCTTTGTTCTTAAGTTAAAGATCATGGCAAAATTATCTATATGTGATTGACAACTGTAGGTTATCAAAATACTGAGAAATTGTGTTACTTGCAGGAAATTGCATGGCACCGGCTTGATGATCTTCAACCAGCAAGTGATGAAGTGATATCTCGTAGCATCACCGGCCTTAAGCTTTATATGGTGGCCCCATTTCTGGCGTGAGTACAACTGCAAATGATTATGCTAGTTTCAGTGAGTGTCCCATGTATTGTCAAAGTTAAAAAAGATTCACTACCTTCATGCAGGTCATTGAAATCGTGGATTTCAACACACCACCCTGCAATGGCTCCAAGGCCCGATTTGCCTCTTAAAGGTAACTCCTATTTCCCCCCAAACACTGCTCGGTTTTAAATGCCTGAGGTCAAAGGGTGTAGTTTAGTTACTCAATGCTTGGCTGTGTTGGGATGAGTTAATCTCCAGAAGCTAGTTCAATCTGTTGCACTACATTATGTGTCATCGCAGCATTACAGGACCTAATCTCGACCGCTGAGGTACAGTTGACTTGAGGGGCCGAGGCATTAGAAGTGAGATGTTTTAGTATTGAATTGTTAGCCTACGATATTGTGCAACTTGGAAGGCTTTTCAGTGCTCGATTTGTCAAGAGATTCAAAAGGAAAAATCAACTGTGAATGAACTTGCATAAATGTTACTTGTTTCAAATTTAGTAGTGCAACCTTTCCTAGTTTGATCCTTTGTACATTTTCGAAACTTTACATTCTTCTTACATTAGTTAGGAATGCTAACAATCCTTTAATTTTGTGAAGGAGTTTCCGTCTGGAAAGCAAAACCCGGTTCTATTGGAAGTAGCTCCACAGTAATGGATATCCAGCCAACAAAACCTGAACCTGATTCTCACACCCTTGACTTGGGCCCAGGCAAGAGCTTTCGGAATTTCAGATTTGATACTGCCTCGATTTTACAAGCAATGGAAGCTTCCTTTTCTTCTTGAAAGTCCAGCAACCTTTCTGTAAAGTTTCACGTAACTGAATTGATTTCCCCTTTCATTGGTAGTATTCACTATCCATGCTAATTAGGTTGTTGCTGTACATCATGTTCCTCAAGTTGTCTGGTTGATTGAATAATATTTTATATGTACATCGTGTACAGGAAGTATTTGTACCTAAATAGTTTTCTCAGTTAGTGTGGTATTATCTGTAAAACTAAAGGTTCAATGTAAAAGTTAGGCTACTCCCTACATTTGCACTAATTCAGACTCTCGGTCTCGGGCAGAATTAAACTGATTTATTTGGTAATGCCCTTATAAATCTTTACAAAGTGGTTACTTTATGGTTACTGATTACTATGCAAGTGGTTGATGATATGATTAACATCTCAGGTATGACGTAATTCTGCAAAACAAATTTCTGAAGAAGAAAAATTAAAAGAAAAAAAAGTGTTTTTAGTTATAATTTTGGTCGAGCGCGTCAAGATCTCTATACTTTTATATCAATATATTTGATTATCAAACTTTAATAAATAAGTTTAATCTTTTTTTTTTTATTTTTAGAATTCATGTTATTCAAGTTAGGAGACTATTTGCATGTTTTTAGTTTGAGGATTATCAAAGTATATAAAAATCTTTAATCACACTTGCCTGAAAGTAAAAAAATTAAAAATACATTTTTTTTAAAATAAAAAAATTAACCCCCCTTTCTAAACTAGCTTATCCCACACTTCTTTTCTTTGGGGAAATCATCAGTCTTTTGATTTACTTGGATGCACATTATCTATGATAACACTTGTGGCTTAACATGCATGAAATCGAGCCTGAGGTTTTAGAGCTCAATATTAACTTGATTAATTACGAGAGAAAATCCTTATTTAAAATAATAATAAAATTTAATTAAATTGTTGTGGTTTTGTGTACTTTAACCCTCTTATGTTTGACAATCAGTTAACTGTATATCTCATCATTTTCTCAGGAAAAAAACCTCTCCAGCATCAAGACTTCATCTATTGGCTCAAACATCTTCGTTACATCTTTACATGAGTCCTAAGGTTGCACATATATATGTAAGAAACTAGATGATATTATGATCTGACTTGAAGAGAAGGAGAAATTATATTTAAAAATTTGACAAGATATTCCTTAAATTTTATAGATTGATTCAGCCTTCACATGCATAAATAAATGTGTCAATCAATCCATAATACGCAAGAAAAGATATTCTTCCGATCTCCAGTATTTCTTCTATGAAGCTAAAGGCACCAAACTAGTACTAAATCAACAAGTCATGGAGAATGAATCAGATGACACACACACACACACACACACCAGTCTATATAACTCGTTCTTAGATTATATGGCAATGAATCAAACTGTTTCAAATATGGAATTTTAATAAAATGAAATTTGCAAAGAAAAAAAGAAACAAACATTTTATTGGGAAGGAAAAACAGATGTGTTTGTGATCTATACTATATAATGGGAAGGTCACCAAAAGAAGTCATTTGCATCTTTACACTACCATCAAGCAGATCGTATTTTCATTTTAAACATTTTACAAATTGGTCTTAGGTTTGACACTTCCAGTTCCAGCTACGCGCCTTGTCACTGACCGCATGGTTACAAATTCTTCTGCAGCCGATGGGTGTATTCCCACCTAGATGAAAGAGTCAAGTGAAGCAATCAGAAAAATAATAGCATGTTTGGATACAAATTCAAAGGTAGAAGTGCTTCTAAGAGAAAAGCCTCTATATTTTCAGTAGAGAAGTTTTCAAAAACACTTATGACTAATATACAAATAGGCCTGAAGACAGAGAACAAGAAAAATTCTTACAATGTTAAAAATACCACCCAAATATAGAGGTTCTATTTTGATGGACTATTTTAATTTTTTTTTTTTTACAATGAGTAAAACTTAAATATAAAAGGGTAATCAAAAAGCTTAATTTTGACCGACAATTAGCTAATAATTTATTTTTATACTAAATATCAAATTATGTGTCATGTAAAAATAAGTTTCTTGTACTCCATCATAGTTAAAACCTTTTAATGATGTATCAAAATATCATTTAAGTCATGGTGCGAAAAATTTCAAAAATTAAATCCAAAATGGAGGGAAAAAGAGCATAAAAACAAGAATTAATGAGACGATAGTTCCATCGCAACCATCTACTACATACAACATTGTGGAATCATGCTTGCTTATCTTTATAATTTGACTCCTAATACAGTATAAAGCAAATTGCAGAATCATGAAGACTAAAAAACTTGGATTTAGAGTTTTGCAGAGGATCCTACAATTATCAAACAATAGTTAGCTCTTCTTCAAGAATTATGATTTCCCTACAAGGACTAATTATAAAGCATTTTGTACCAATTGAATTATTAGGATAATCAGCAATATTATTGTTCACTTAAATTGACATTGTTTTGGTGTGAGCAGGAAATTTAAGTTGCTGTCTACTCGCACAATTGGAGAATATTGTGGTTTGGAAGGTCTCCAGTCTCCACAACTGCATTGTGGCTACAAATGCAGTAGCATTATGCAATTGTTCGCAATTACAGAAATCACGAAGCAACCACAAACACTATTCGCTGATCAGAGACAAGAATAAAACCTGTTTTAAATTGAAAAATCAATAAAATCCCAGCAGACCCCCACCCAGTCTCCCTGCTCTGCTATCATGAATCATCACTACATGTTCTGATCAAATTAAATAAAACATTTGACACCAGAGAAACAAACTCACACTCCTGTTATCTCTGGTATTCTCTCACAACTCACTGAGTAATCTAGTGTTACTGTTTCTCCCTTTTTATCTCTGCATTTTGCAGCGGTCAGTAATGATTGTAAGCAGTAAATCTTATGGTGTACACTTTACAATTGTTTGTTTCTCTTTCCATATTGCATTTGGCAATTACAGATTTCTTTAATTCATGTGTCCTTTTTTATAAAAAATCTGCGTGCTTTATCTCAGTAATGTAACATTCATATGTTTTGAAGCATTATTTGCATTATCTAACATTATAGTTTCTGAATAACCATGGTACCATATACCTTTGCTCACAGCATTTTCCAACGATTAAATGTTGACATTCTTGAGCAAATATTTCAGATAGGTGAAGCTAATTCCAGATGTCATTATATCATTTCCCTTCCAGTAAAAATATCCCAGCCTGCCCTCAGAAGGCAGGAGAGGAAAACACAATCAAAAAAGCTGTGACTTACCGTGCTATCAAACTGTGCCTTGGTAGCTCCACACTTCAACGCAACAGCAATACCCTATCGATCACCAATATTAATATAATTAATTAATTAATAGATACAAAGAATTGAATATAGCAAAAGCACTGAATAATGACTTCTAAAAGCAGGCCCATGGACAGAAGCACATAGCATATGAGATGCATACAAAACGATAGATATATCACTATCATCAATGTTATAGTTATTGTATAAATTACTACTAATTTGAGGAAGGGAATAGAGCAATCACTTCTAAAATTATGAAAATTTCTCTTTTAAATTAAGAAACATATTTTGAGAGCAAAGTAACAAAACAGATCATATATCTACCATTATTTTAAAACAGAAAAGGATAGTTAAAAAATAAAGAATACAAGGTTACTCCAGAATAACGATGTAGTAAAAGGGAAGTATAATGTATAAAGGTTTCTAAACAATACAATATGGTGAAACAAATAGGATACCTGCATAATTTCAGGTGCATCAGGTCCACACATAGAGGCTCCGAGAACCTTATCTGTCTCAGCATCAACAACAAGCTTCATAAGAGTTTTTTCTTGTCGCCTATTTGAAGAATATCAGCAACCATAATCTAGATAAGAAAGTTATGCTGCAACGAACATAACTAATACTGGGTCCAACTGAGAATTGAAGAGCATGTGGTGATAATAAAGGCTATCATAAATCCAGATTAACTGTAACATTTTGATTCTTAAAATCCTAAACAAGATTTGCAGTGGAGTAAATAAACAAAATCAATGCCTAAAGGATTTAAAATGTATGTACCAAACAATATTTTCTATAAAAAATATTGTTCTATGATCCAAGTTATCGTGAATTCGGCAAGTCATTGATTTGCAATAAAGGTGAAGTGGGTGAAAATTCCAAGTCACTACACTTACCCTGAGATGGTATTTTTCATAGGATTGAAGGTCGATGTGAAAACCAACAGATCCCCATTGGTTTGCTCTATTGCCTGCTCCTCACTGAGACCAACTACAGAAAGCGGTGGAATGCTGCAGAACCACAGAAAAGAAACGAAATGGTGAGAGATAAAATTGGGAAGAAGGGGATATACCATCATAAGTTAACATATTCAAAATAGTTAATCACTGCTATGTTTTATAATGCAAAAGCAACTATACCTGAACACTGCATAGGGAATATTACTGTAGTCTGGCTTGATTGTTTGCCCACCAAATACAGTTTTCTGCAAAACAAATATGTTAAACAATAACAAATAAGATCATCATTAGACCAATCAACTGCTGACTACTCCCTACCCAGTCCATAAATATGTATGCTTATCCACTAAATATCTGAATACTTACAGCAAAGTACGATGCTTCCATCAAGGCCACCGGAGTAAGATTCATTCGGTTTGTGACATCACCCACAGCCCATATGCTAGGTATGCTTGTGCGGGAATACTCATCCACCTAAACACAAAGGATCACAGAACATTTAGAACTGAGTCATAATCATTCTCTAGCTCTAAAACAATTGTTCAAATCAATATCCAGTCATTGACGAAAGCATTTAAGATGATATAACCTAAAGATCAATTTGCGTCAGATATTATATTCCCACTCACTTGGGAATTGATAAGAGAATGCTTCATTATACAAAGATTTTGCCTAAAGGTATATTGGGAATAAAAAATATTTAATGTATAGATTTGATTAGGATCTGATTTATAGGTATTGGGAAAAACCTAAGTCCCACATTGGTTAGATACAAGGCTAAGATAGAAGATATAAGTGGGGGGCAACCTTTATCCTATGAGCTACCTTTTGGACTTGAATTAGGCCTAAAACCCACATTTTAGATGGTATCAGAGCCTATCCTAGATCTATTACATGAGTCACCTACCATGTCATCCACGCACCTAGTCCAAAAGAGTTGGGCATGAGGGGGTGTATTGGGAAAAACCCAAGTCCCACATTGGCTACAAATCAGGCCAATATAGAATATATAAGTAAGGGGCCAACCCTCACCCTATGAGCTAACTTTTGGGATTCAGTTATGTCTAAATCCACATTCTAAGAATAGGAAACATATCTGATTTAGGGAAAACTTAATCTTCTCTAATTACGTGCAATTATTACTATCAGTCTATATAAACAAGCATCCGCCATGTACTCTGACACATGGTTTTCTCTCAATTATCCCTTTGTTTCTCCTATTTTACAAGGTAGTACTTCCTTCACCTTTTCACAAGGCACGTAAACATATAAGTGCTTTAACTTCTACTTGGAAGGGATTAGATATACAAATTCAATTATACTTTACAATTTCTCAGGAGCTCTCCAATAAATTGGCACACCAATAAACATGGTAACCAAATTATGGCATTTGCAGGTTGGTATTCCAATAGAAAACAGTCTTATGTTTGTATCTATATAACCAGCTATGAATACCACTATCTAGCATTATAGAATCACAATGGATCCACCTATCATCCAGATGCTGAAATGAGAACAACTTTTTTCTTATTAGAATTCATGGAATCAAGTGATTAAAGCAGAGAAATGTGAACCTTTATCGCTCCAGTGTTGTCAAGCTCAACACCTACAGCTTCTAAATTCAGCCTCTTAGAATTAGGAGCCCTACCTGCAGCAACGAAAAAGCACTTGACGAATATAGAATTTCAAAAGGCAAGCAAAAATTCCATGAGATAATACTTGCACGATGCATTCTACCCCCAACCCCCAAAATATAAACCTTGATACATTATTCATTACTTCCATGTAAAGTTGAGGTGTGATATTCCAGTTCTATGCTATGCGAGCATGTAAGCATTCCATATGAACTGATCAAGATATCAAGTATCAACAAACTTGACAGATGATTCTACAAAAAGACACCACCAAATATTTAAATTAACAAAGATACTATTACAAAGTATGAGATGAGCCTAAGGAGTTTATCAGGGCACTATAGTATTTTAGTATGTGCATTTGCCCAGGATAAAATATCTACTTCTATATAACTAGACCTGACATCATTTTTGCTATAAGTGTGATTAGTTAGTTTCTGAATGCTTCTTGTGACAGTCATTATGAATTCTCTGACACATTAAAAATGCACCAGGTAAAGGATTATTATATGAGGACAAAGGCAACACAAAATCAATTGATAATCTAATGCTGACTGTGCAGGATCACTTTCAGCCAGATGATCCACTTTAAGGTATTATGTTTTTATTTGAGGAAACCTAATTTCATAGATAAGCAAGAAGTAGAATATAGTTACAAGATCCAGCGAAGAAGCTCAATATCGTGCTATGGCATCAACCGCATGTGAGCATACACGGTTTAGACAACTATTCCAGCAGCTAAAATTGAAAGATATTCAGGAGATAAAGCTTATATGTGACAATCAAGTTGTAATTCATATTGCATTAAATCTGGTCTTCATGAAAGGACCAAACACAAATTGATTGTTATTTTGTCAGAGAAAAGGTGCTTTCCGGAGAAATTGCAGAGTGCCTTTCACTCAGACATTTTACATCAAAACTCAAATCAGTGTGTCTTAGAAAATGGGTTATGGGCCTAACTCAACCCTCCAAAACCGGCTTATAAGGTGAGGTTTGTCCCCAACTTATATACTTTAATTTGGCCCTATCTCTAGTCAATATGGGACTAAACCACTAAACCACCACCCTCAAGGTTGCACTTCAGGCAACTCCCAAAGAGGCGCAACTATAGCGGGCTAAGGGGTGCCTGCAATTAAGGTAACTTTTCCAACACTCCCCATCATGCCCAGGACTTCCAGCCTGGAGCGTACCAAATGCAGGTGGCCTAACAATGGATCTATGATAGACTCTGATATCATTTTAGAAATGGGCCTAACCCAATCCTATACAACCAGCTTATAAGGTGAGGATTGTCCCCCACTTATATACTTTAATTTGTCCCTATTTCTAGTCAATATGGGCCTAAACCACTAAACCAGCACCCTCAAAGGTTGCACTTCAGGTAACCCACAAAAAGGCCGCAACTATGGAGGGCTAAGGGGTGTCCGCAAGTAAGGCAGTTTTTCCAACAAAGTGATTGATTTTGTATTTATCATTGTACCCTACTTACCTATTATAAATAGCATTCATGTGTGAGCCTCCAAGACACACAATGTTCAGATATTTCTTCTCTATAGTATCCTTACCAGTGGCAAACAGTACAGCATCCGCAATCAGCTCTTCACCATGATCTGTAATAACTTTAATGCCATCCTCTGTTTTGATCAACTAAAAAAATGAAATTTGTTACCATTAGCTAAGCCTCCAACTCAAGCAAATGAAAGTTCTACAAATGTGAGGTTGCAAATCCCCAAACCCAAAGGAAAATACCTGTGTCAAATTGGTCCTTGGATGCAAATTAATTCCCCTGCCTTCAAGATTTCTTGCAACTGCAGCTCTCATTTCATCATCAAAACCTCTGCAACAGAATTTTATTCAGTGAGGAGTAAGGTATGCTACAAACAGCAAAAATGATGTTACCAAAAACTAAGGAATAATGCAACCTAGTAATAGTGAGTGTAATCAGAAAACTTCTATTGACCCGTAAATGTAATTACAGAAACAAAAAATCATTCCACAAATCAAATCCCCACTTTGGAATAGGAAAAGTTTGCTGTCTCAAAAGTGTGTATACTATGAAACTTACGTTTTAGACAAATGAAATGTTAAGCATTAAAATTTCTACAAACAAAAACTCTCCTATTTTTAGATAAGAATTATGTTCTAAATAAGCCGAGGCTTAAGCATTTTCCATCTACCACAAATTCTTATTGTTGTTTTCCTGTCCTTTCTGGCATCTTCCCATTTTCCCCCTCCATATTCTCCACTTCCTTTTCCTTATGATTTAAGAGTAAACCATAACTAATTTTTCAACTAAACTTCAATGTACATAGTTCTGATATTATACCCTATGTTTTAGAAAGCCTGTAACATTAGGACAATAAAATTATAATGGTCAAATCCCTCATAAGTCACAAATATACCAGATGTCAAGAAGCAGTGAAATTATTAGAATTCATCTTATTTTCCAATCACGACATATTTATTTGGGTAAGAGGCACTTAATGCCTGTATAACCAATATTAAGTAACAATGAAACTTTTGTGTCCAAAGAATTTCAAATAATGTTGAGGTTAATGCAAAAACATTTCTACACAAGTTAAATATATGTTTACATTGATTTGCTAATATTAAAACTTAAAAGCAAACTAGGGGAAAAGGAGACATAGCCATAAGGCCCCATTTGTGATAACTTAAAACTTAACATAAGATGTATATCGAAGCCAAACCTCAGTGGAAGTTCCTTTCTGAAAACTAGATCAACTGTGGAACCCATGCCTCGCCATATAGATGCAAACTCAACTGCAATATAACTGAAAAACAAAATATAAATTCATCACCATGAGATACTAAGTAGTTAAACTAAAATCACATAAGAAGACATACACACCCTCCTCCAAGAACCACAGCACGTTTAGGAAGATCCTCTAAACTTAGCGCCTCGTCTGATGTTATACCCAACTCCTGCACAATCAGACAACAGCAACAACACTTACACACATCCTAAACTTTTAATTAAGAATGTGAACGTCAATAATGTATCAGAAGCATTTCTCAAGAGTGAGGGACAGTGGAACGGTTAAACATTAAACCAAAGTTTAAAAGTCCAACATTCCACACAATTTTTTTCCTGTAGTCAAGCATTTGAAGGAAAGTACAAATATAAATTAAGTGAAAGGGTTTTTTTTTTTTTTTTTTTGGGGGGGGGGGGGGTGGTGCAGGTGTTAAATGCAAGGATTTCACTGTGTCTAATATTGATGACCATGCAAGTTATTGTAGAAAATGATTCAACCATTATCTAAATTATGTGACCAAAAACAAACAGTATTTTGGCAATAACACTAATCAGTAATATTGAGATGATAACAGAACAAACAATAACAAAGGGTGTGATTTCATAAACAAAAGATATCATCACTTACTGAATTTAAGTGTTCAATACTGCAAGGACTAAATGAGTGAATGTATCCCTTTTTTCAGATGTTTCTCATTTCAATCACTGGACTCAAGATAGCTCTTTCAAAATTTTATGCACTGAAACCTAAATTTATTCGTTCAAAAAATTACACACTACATTTTTTATAACTTTTTTAGTAAACTTTATATTTTTATTTCATTATATAAGAATTTCAAATTTGGAATAAAAAATATAAATTTATGTGATAAAAACGTCATAAGAGGTAGTGTTGCATACATTTCCGTGTATTATTTGGCAAAACATTTTATACAGTTTTAAAAAGAATTACCATGAAAGCGTTTAGTGTTTTCATAGCAAATTGACTGTTAGCATCATGTTTAAATTAATATACTAAAACGATTGTTACAGTACCATCAGTGAAAGATATAAAGATCAAACCAGTATTAAATAATGACAGCAAGGAGAGAGAAAGACCAAAAAAGGGGGACCGACACCTAGCAACAAAGAAATGCAGTATTATAACATTCAAAATTAATACAGGTTATTTAAGACCACGTATCCCATTTCCCAGAAGCTCCTCGCTATGCGAAGGTAAGAGGGAGGCATATTGTATGCAGCCTTACCTTTGCATATATAAAGAGGCTATTTCCGGATTCGAACCCATGACTAACAAGTCACCAAGGCACAACTTTACTGTTGTACCAGGGCTCACCCTCTATTTAAAAACCACTGCAGTAATGTTTGATTAGTGTTGTAACTTTAAGCAAAAAATCTGAAGTATAATTTGTCATATTAAGTCATGAAAAATAAAAACTTGTTCTCTTCATGCAGTGCTAAATTTTTATTTGCACACCTAAATTGATAAGCACCACCAGATTAATAACATCACCGAAAAACTAATATTACATAACACACAGTTAGAATATAATAAAGATATATTTACATTATCTTGGAATATACTGTAGATTCAATTAACTCATCTAAATCAGGAAGCAATTTAAGATCTTTCTTAATTTTGTTATATTTCATGTCCTTTTCATGATTTGTTTCCTTATTTAAGTATTGTTATAATTCTTGTTACGTTAGTTTCCTTGGACTGTATTAGTAGTACTACCCAAGTACTTGACCTAATTATTTGAATGAATAGTCTTAGATAGTTGGTTATGAACCTAACTCAATCCTACAAAATTGGCTTGTAAAGTGAGGATTGCTCCTCACTTATATACTCTAGTTTGGCCATATCTCTAGTCGATGTGAGCTAAACCACCACCCTTAAGGTTGCACTTCAGGCAACCCCCAAAGATGCTGCAACTAAGGCGGCTTTTCCAACACTCCCACTCACGCCCAGGACTTCTAGCCTGGAGCGTGCCAAATGCAGGTAGTCCAACAATGGATCTATGATAGACTCTGACACCATATTAGAAAATGGATTATTAGCCTAACTCAATCCTACAAAACTGGCATGTAAGATGAGGATTATTCCCCCCCTTATATACTTTAATTTGACCATATTTCTAGTCGATGTGAGACTAAACCACCACCCTCAGGGTTGCACTTTAGGCAACCCCCAAAGAGGCCGCAACTAAGGCGGTCTAAGGGGTGTTAACAATTAAGGGAGCTTTTCCAACAAATGGAACCAAAAGTATTAGAATTTTTTTTATCACATTATTATTATTACATGCCATACAAATCTAACATCTTATCGTTCATAGTCTCTATTTGTTATTTTTCTCCTACATAATCCTAAACTTGTAATTCTTAGCATGTACATATCAAATATTATACTCACAAACGGTAACAATCATGTAAGTAAGATCATTTTGTAATGATATTTCAAAACAGGCAAATTCACCTGTCCTGGAATATTTGGACGTTGAGCCCTGCCGCCAGTTGCAACCAATATGTGCTTTGCTGAGTAGGACAATTTAGTGCCATCCAATTGTGTCACCTCAACTTCATTTGGACCAACTATCTTGCCCTCGCCTTCAAATAATTTAACCCCCCAATTGGATAACATCCGCTTGTAGAGTCCATTTAATCTGTTTATTTCATCTGTCTGCAGTTTGACAAAACCAAGGTTATTGAACAACCAACAAATAAAACTGTCTTTTTGGTACTAATAAACCGTTTTCTGCTTCAATATAAGCAGACAAACAGGACAACATGTATGTATAGTTTATAACAAAGCAACGACTAGAAAAGCAAAGACAATCCAAACTATATCTTCAAAAGTTCTTAAGGAAGAGATACAAATCTGATTTAGATAAAAGAAATAACAATGCTTCACATTATTAAACATAAAAGAATATCTTGAACTACCTTCTTTTGCAAGAGCTTCTTCCAATTGAAGTCAACTTTCTCACTCAACTCCCACCCATAATTCCTGGCATCCTGTCAAAGCACAATCATGCTTTTAATAGATGATGATCTCAGAAACACTAAAGAATATTATAATAATTACGAACCAGCATGAATAAAAAATACAAAGAAAAAACCGATACATTTTCTGATGGAATATAGTATTAAATCGCATTTGCATAACATATTTTATGAGAATTTGAACCAATCCTACTGTAACTACATCACATCAGATCTGATAACATATACCTCTAATAAGTCCTAGTAGCTTAGATGAGGCACACGTCCTGAATTTAATGTAGTACAGGAGCACTGAGATAAGATAAGCTTTAAAAACAATAACACTTCTATGATTAGATTTATTTCTAAAGCTAATATTTCTAGCTTTCTGAGAAACACTAAAAATGATTTTTTTTTTTTTAATTTCTTATTTTCCAAAATTTATCCAATCATCATAAAAAAATTTAAAGTTATTATTTAAAGATTTAATTATTCTGCGGGTCCCCACACTTCTACCAAATTTTCAATTAGGTCCCTGAACTTTTACTTTTTCTTCAATTGGGTCATCATGTCTAATTTTCATTATGAAAATTTAACCGCAGTCACCTAATTAGAGGTGTAGATAGTGGACTAGTGTTTCTAGAGTGTGTTGTAAGCACAACTGAGTCAATTGTGAGAAATTTATGCAAAGTTTCACAATTGACTCACACTCTAGAAACATCTATCGACTGTCCACGCCTCTAATTAGGTGTCTGCGGATAATTTTTCACAACGGCTATTAGATGAGAGGACCCAATTGAACAAAAAGTAAAAGTTCAGGCACCTAATTGAAAATTTGGTAAAAGTATGGGGCCCGAGGATCAATTTAACCTTATTTAAAAAAACTATTTTTCCTAAGCTTAAACAAACAGACCTTAAATCATTCTTTTTCAGGAATATCAAAAAAAGATCCTGTCTATCTCTCTATCTGCCCCCCGACCCACCCGACTCTCTCTCTCTATACAGTAAAAAATTTACATCTCTTATCTATCTTGGATGTGACAACAAAACAAAGTACCAGAATTGGTTGATATACAAATTCATGTATTCATATGCTTTTATGAAATAAATAATTTTAAAACACAAGATATTCTTGTCCAGCAATGAAATATAAAAGTATCCTTGTTAAATATTTAACTCATTAATCAAGATGAAGATGGTGATGATTTATCGTGTTTTATATGAAAAAAAAAAAAATTAAATCGAGAATAAGTAAAGACAATGGGGCAAGGCTATCCTTTAGATCAGAATAACGTAAAAGGAAAGTAGGAATGCAGCAAGGTTTCTGAGTCCCTTTGCATATCAGAGATGGCAGCTCTGTTGTTGTCACAGCCTCACAGGCAAAACACCAAGACAAGCTAAGAGCATTACCCTATCCCAACACATAATTGGGTGCAATACTGCAATGAAACAACTTAGAAAATACCCCATTCCATGGCAGCCAGACACACCAAATAAAAACAAATTGGAAATATTACAGCAATCATGCTATATATCCAGTAACTAATTCATGTTGACAGCAATTCATTTTAAGAGCAAATCCTTACCTCAAGGTCACCTCCAAAAGATGCTCCATAGACCAAAATCTTTTTGGGAACACAACCACGAATAACACACCTTTGAAATTAATAAAAAAAAAAAAAGAAAGCATTTTCATTAACTACTCAGTAGTTGAACTTGAATAGATATTTATAGAGTAGAAGTGACTCTATTACACAATTATCATGCAAATTCACACTAAAAAAAGAACAGCTGAAGGCCAAAAAAAGAAATATATGTGTACAAACAATTTGTGCTGATGATAAGTGTGTTTCATATTAGCTATAGTATAGACCACAACTAAATGATTACTACATCATGTTCATATAAATGCAAACCAGTATACCACATGGAAATAAAACAAAAGATGAAGAAATAAATAAGACTTTGAATAGTTGGTCTATATCATATAAATCTTGGAGTTACAGCATAAAGAGATAGTCAGGGTATGCTTCCCAAGTATATGTGTAGGACTATTTAACCTACAACCCAAAACAACATCTCCCTAGGTGGGTTCAGCTACACGGATCAATCAATAATATTGTACATGAATGGTTTTATTATCTAACAAGCCACCTCTTGCAAGCTATAGGGATGGTTTTATTATCTAATAATCAAGATATTTCCCCAAAGTTGATTACAGCAGCCAGGAGACTGGATACAATTCAAAGTAAAGTACAACTACAACAGTGAGATGGGCTGGGTTTAGCTAGAGTTGGAGAAGGGTCCTGTTACATGGAAGAATATAGCTGTAAAACATTTATGGAAGAAAGTAGTACCCTTAGATAGATCAAATTGCAAAAGAGGATCTAAATAAGCTGTTTTGCCTTTTTCTTTACTAATTTTCGTAGCCGAGCCCAAATATTAAGGTTTATATACTATTCAATGTGAACACAATCTTCACAATCAACGAGAAAAACTGAACAAGTAAGCGCACACAAATTAATTTAGCAAACCTGGGAACAAAATTTTATTAAAAAAATAAAATGAAAAAAATCTCCCAAAAATCATAATGAGTAGAATCAGGAGATACATAAGAGCAATGTGAATATATGATCTAGCAAAAGGAAATCCAGAAACAGAAAACTACTAAAAAACTGGAAAAAAAATGGGGCCTAATCATACAGATATTTCTTTGAAAAGCATAGTGCACATTCCTTAAGGTTTGACAGAAAGCCACACCAAATTAGAATTTTAATTTAATAGAAAAACATGTGGCTGGAAACTGACAAACTTGGAAACAGCTGTTAACATAAGGAAAGCACTTAAGATACTAGGTTTAGAACTAATGTAACGTAAGAACTGCGACAACCTAACCATTATCTGAATACTAATCACATAAAAAATAGTAAACAAAGTAGTGCAAATCAAAAAAGAATTTGAAACTCATATCAAAGTGGAGAGGTGCAAGAGACTATTAAACAGAAGAAGGAATGTTAGAATTTTGCATAAATGCCCCAATGATGAGAATTTGCAAAAGTTTAAAGTAGCGAGGAAAATTGCAAAGAAAGCAATGCAGGAAACTAGAGACAAAGTTTTTGACGATTTGTATAAAAATGTTGAGCAAGGATGGGGAGAAAGGTATTTACAAACTTGCGAAAATAAGCGGTAAGAAGAGTAAAGACCTCATCCAAGTTAGATGTATCAAGGATGAAAATTAAAAACTTTTGGTAAGGGATGAAGATGTAAGTGAAAGATGACTAAACTACTTTAACAAACTTTTTAATGGGAATGACGACAAGAGTGAGGTGGATTTGGAAGACGTTTTTGATGATCTGAATAAAAGATTTGTGCGCAGAATTGATACGCATGAAGTTAAGGAGACTTTAAAGAGGATGAAGAATAATAAAGCTTTGGGACCTTATGACATCCCTATTGAAGTGTGGAGAGGCTTGGGAGATGTTGCAATAAAATGGTTGATCAATCTTTTTAATAGGATTTTTCAAACAAATAAGATGTCGGATGCTTGGAGGAAAAGTATGTTTGTGCCTATTTACAAAAACAAGGGAGATATCCAAAATTGTTCAAACTATAGAGGCTTCAAGCTCATGAGCCATACTATGAAGTTGTGGGAGAGAGTTATCGAACATCGCCTAAAGAGGGAGATCAAAGTTTACGTAAATCAATTTGGATTTATGTCAGGAAGATGTATCATGGAAGTTATCTTCTTGATGAGACAATTAATGGAAAAGTATAGAAAAAAGAAGAAAAACTTACATATGGTGTTCATAAATCTTGAGAAAGCATGTGATAGAGTCCCAAGAGAAGTCTTATGGTGGATTCTTGAGAAGAAAAAGGTAGCATTAAAATATATGAATGCAATCAAGGATATGTATGATGGGGTTATCACATGTGTGAAAGCTTGTAATGGAACATCAAGATATTTTCCTATTACAGTAGGTGTTCACCAAGGCTCAGCTTTTAGTCCTTATCTTTTTGCCTTAGTGATGGATAAACTAACGAAAGATATTCAAGAGGAAGTGTCGTGATGTATGCTTTTTGCAGATGATATTGTGCTTATTGATGAGACCAAAGATGGTGTTAATAGAAAATTGGAATTGTGGAGAAACACCTTGGAGTCTAAAGGATTCACAATAAGTAAAAGCAAGACGGAGTATATGAAATGTGAGTTTTCGCGGATAAGAGATGGTGATCAAAATAATGTACATCTAGTTGGTCAAGAGGTACCCAATAAAGATGATTTTAGATACTTGGAATCAATGTTGCAAAAAGGTGGTGAGATTGAAGAGGATGTAAATCATAGAATTAGAGCAGGGTGGATGAAATGACGAAGTGTATCGGGATTTTTGTATGACCGCAAAATTCCCTTTAAACTGAAAGGAAAATTCTATAGAACAGCTGTAAGACCGGCAATGCTATATGGAGCGGAATGCTGACCAACACATAGGTAACATGAGCATAAAATAGGGATAGCAGAAATGAGGATGTTAAGGTGGATGTGTGGATATACGAAGATGGATAATATAAGAAATGATGATATTTGACGAAAGGTATCAGTGGTACCAGTATGTGAAAAGATGAGGGAGCATAGATTGAGGTGGTTTGAACACGTTATGAGACGGCTACTGGATACTCCCATAAGAACAAGAGTTTGTTACCAAGAGCTCGACACAAAGAGAGATAGAGGTCAACTGAAACTTACCTGGAGAAAGGTAATTAAACAAGACCTAATGGAGTGAGATATAGATTGGCGGATGATATATCTTAGGACGGAGTGAAGAAAAACTATAAGCTTGGTAGTAGATTAAACTCATTAGTAGTTCTATGTTCCAGTCATTCCCTTGTTTTAGTTCTTTTCCTCTTTTTTTCTCTCTTCTTCCTTTCACCCATTTTTTTCTCTTTTGTCTTATTTACACTTTTTTCTTCCCCTCTCTCTTTCTCTTTATATCTTTTTTCCGATTTATCATTGGGTTTATCTACCACCGACCCCAATTAACTTGGATTAAGGTGTTGTTGATGTTGATGTTGAGAGTGTTATCAAAATTTCTTCAACCATACACGTAGACATTTTTGTCAACCTTGTGTAATTAGCAAGGAATGTATGCATTAAATAAAAGAGAGAGAAGAGACGGAAGAAAATAATCTATGGAAAGGAAAGAGATGTCAAGTTTATAACTATAACTTACGTTCCACCGACTCCTCCAATTGTTTCTGAGCTAATTGGATGAAATGGAAGCTCACAAATCCCCACCTTCAGACACAGGTTGCATAATATTATGGAGAAGACAATAAATCAGTAAATATACGTGAGAGAATAACACCCAACAACAATAATTTGAAACTAGCTTAAACATTAAAGTTCAAGTCCTTGCGTACTAGTTATATTTTAGTATTTTTGGAACTAAAATAGGCACAACTTGTGGTCATTTAAAAGGATCTTGAAAAACTGTTCAAATATTTACAATAATCCCACCACCCTCCAAAAATCAAGAAAAGCTTCAATAGCTCAGATCCTCAAAGCCAAAATTATTTTCAGTGATTAATCATCTTCAACACTAAAACATTAGGTGTGAACTGTCAACAGCACAGTTACAAACCTTAGCTCCATAATCGGATGAAAATCTAGCGGCACGAACGCCACCACTTCCAGCCCCAATAATAAACAAGTCGAAGTCAAAATTCGACACTTCTTCTCCACCACCTTGAGCCAATTGAGCTTCAGCATCGATTAGCATCTTTCTAGCCATCGCAATCGAACAATTCGAACTAAATCTAAATCATCAACAACAACAACAAAACAACATCACAATCGCGAAATGTCAAATCAGTCAAGAAATCAAACACTGCGAAACACTATTTGGTTTCCGAGAAAAACAAAGTAAAATTCAGCACGCATCGAGATCACTACATTGTTCACGCACGAACGCACGCCGCAGCAGAAAACGACGGAATAATTCAAAGAAGAACGAGAACAAAATGAAAAGTGTTGCAGTTTGTCAGTGTATTCTGGATTTGTTTTATCTGTTTAATTTTCCAGAGAAAAGGAAATGGAAAATTACCTGCGTCGTCTCGTAATAGGAGTAATTAGGTTTACGAAAGAAGAAACAAAATAAAACAATACTATTACTATGCAGAGAGTGTATATATATATACTAAAGAAAGAAAATTTGCATTCGCATTTGCATGATATGACATAAGAGCTGATGCGGTAATAATATGAAGTACCAGACGTCGTGGTTAAGGAAGGAGCCGCCACGGATGCGTCCAAACGGACCAAACCCCTTTTTTCTTATTATTATTTTTCTTCTTTAATACGAAACCTTTTTATTTCTCCGACAAAATAGTAACTACTATCCTGTAGCAAACTTTTTTTTATTATTTTAATATAATCAAAGGAAAGGAATCAAATAAATATAAAATATGTATATCACATCATTGTATTCTTTTTATATATATAATTATAGATTATTGAATTTTTAATTCATAAAAAATCATTATTTTTTTAGAAAAAATTCATAACATTTATTGTTATTATTATTGAATTTTTAATTCATACAAATCATTACTTTTAGAATAGAATAAATATGTAATATGTAATATACAATTTAGTTTTTAAAAGGGGTCATTTAATCATTTAAGTTGAATTGTTCCTTGAAAGTAGTCTTTGTTTTATATAAGATAAATATTTTTTATATAATTAGAATTTAAGATAAGTAGATACTTCTAAATAATTATAATTAAAATTATTAATAAATAAATATTTTTAATGTATAAATTATAT
>PYAF01004762.1:742456-760517 GCA_007407185.1 Glycine tomentella
GTGTTATATGCAAAAGAACAAAAGAAAAACCTCTAGATAGGTAGGATTTTGCAATGCTGCACATGCAGAAATTTCAGCAGCAACAGATACATTATATGGCTGCTTTGCTCTCCAAAGATACTCAATTATACTCAAAGGAAAAGCTCCATATCCCACTCGAAGTCCAGCTAAACCTGAGACAATAAGAAAATTAAGAATTTAATGGTTCAGATTAGGACAAGCAACTCCAAGCCCAAGTTATACAGTAGCTTACCACTCAATATAACAAATCAGTAACAGGATTTTGTACATATCAATTCAACAAATATATGAAACATAAGTATCTAATCCATAAACTAAAAAATTTACAACAAAACTTAGATTTTGTAGTGAGAAGAAGTGTTGTTGGTCACTCAGCTCCAATCAAGAGAATTAGGAATTACTTGTTGGTGTGAGTTGTCATTTAAGGAATAATTAGAGATATTGCAGAATCAGTATCAAATCCCCTCTTTTCAGGGTCAACCACAATGTTAGCCTTAGTGTATTATTACCCAAAATAGAATCCATGATTGTCTCAGTGTACTCTCTTATATATAGATATATACATCCATCATAAACATTCTGCTTCCAACTCCAATACTACAATCCTACTTTGTCTAAATATATAACTTCTATGGCTCTTGGTCATAATGGGCTTCTATCTAGTCTGCATTGATTTCAGGATCTTTTACCGACATGTTTTAGATAATTTTCAGCTGAGTTTCTATCCCGTTCTGATCTGCTCTACATGCATATTTCCAGTGCGCTTCAAATAGTTTTCAACTACTGTCACCAGTCCCCTCCCCCCCCCCCCCCCCCCCCCCCCCAACAATCTCATCATTCTGACAACTTCAAACCTCTGTTTTGCCATCTGTGACTTTTTCCAACTTTTTTTTACCATTGTTCACCTGTCATTAGCTTTTCTTGCTACTTTTCTGATCACCACCTTCCAGATCTAGACTGCCACCCAAAGATCAGCAAAACTCCATCAGGCCCAGCCCAAGAAGAGTTCACACGTACACACAAGACCCAGCTGTCAGTATTTGCCATATATCTCGGCCATGCTTCAGCCAGTCTCACCATTGCCAGATTTGTGCAGCCCTCCTGTCCGAAATATGCTCATGGTTTATCAGTTTCTGGCTTGTGACCCCTTTCTCAAGTTTTTTGCCAGGGCTTGGTACCTTTTATTTTCTCTCCTTGTTGACCTCAACTCAAATCTGCCCTTTTTGGTTCAAATCATGCAAAATGGGATTGCAGAGGAATCATCCTAGCCCCATGACTTTCCCAGAGAAATCAGCCTGGCCTAACGGCTATCCTAGAAAAATAATCCCGTCTCTGCAGCTTAACCAGCAAATCATCTTGATCCCACCATTCTACATATTATATTGTTTGATATTCTGAAAAGGCAAGTAACAAGCTGAAAGCTTAGGAAGATTTGGCTTGAGGGGGAGTTAGAATATATGAAAATCTTATATACCTTGGAGTATCTTAAACCATCCATTAGGATCAATTTCCTTATTTCCCCATTATCTCCTAGGATTGGTTACATATTTCCTTATGATTTGTTTCCCTAATTAGTTAGGATTATGATTAGTATAAATAAGGGTTACCAGTCTTAGTTTTTAACTTTTTATCAACCTATCAACACAATATAATACATCTCAGTTAATATCAATTTCTGTTTCATTCTCTTTTATCTCTCTTCCTCCCTTTATACCTAAAAACTCCATAATTTCAACAATCATCAAACACCCCAATTTTTCACTGCTTAGTGCTTGCTTTGTCAAAACTACATCGATGTGCAAGTCAATTATACACTCTTAAACACTAATATTCAGCTCAAAATTGAATTATCAGTGTTTTTGAATAGCAGCTACAGTAATTTTAGTAAATAAAACTTCCACTCCCACATATTCAGTGTAAGTCCAGTTTAACCTAAATCCACTAGGCCCTAATCCTTGTCATAATTCTCCATAATAAAAGAAAGTGCAAAGAGATTATACTTCATACCATATATTAAAATACAGATCAATACAATAATGTCAATTCTCAACTAAAATGCATGTATTAGCATGTAGACAAGATGCCTGAAAAACATAGTTTTATAAAGTCTGACCAAATCTTGCAAGGGAACAATTCTCAAAAGAAAAAAAAATATTATAATAAGGGAACAACATGATTTCTCAGTTCATATTCAACTTTACTTGTGTAATAGGGAAATATAAAAGTATAAGCATACCAGCTCTTTTGCTAAATGTCCGAAGAACAATCAAATTCTCATGTTTCTTCACCCAACTCATCCTTGATTCAATTGCTGAAAACTCAATGTATGCTTCATCCAGTATCACCAATATGGGAAGCTCGAGCATTTTTAAGAGAACTTCGTCATCAATTATACTGTCATGAAATCATTAGATTAATATATAGTAGATCAAAAGCTAACAACGGAAACTCAAATTTCCAGCATATTAATGATACAACAATCATCTCCAGCCTTACTAAATCCTGACTTCGGATTGTTAATGAAAAGGAAATATAGAAGGACTGCCTTCATTATGGTACAATTTCTGATAGTACACTGTAATATTGCACGCTATGATACTACACAAGCACTATATGTATGCAAATACATCTGAACCTATAATCCACTACAATATTAATGAATGTATTCCTAAGAGTATGTTGGCTAGCCAAATCATATTAATCTGTAACTGTATTGTGACTGAACAAAAGCACAATTGAAATCAAAAAGAAAAAAGTGCACAAGGAACTAGTTTTAAATGGGAAGATCTGTTGAAAAAAAAAAATAGTTGAAAAATACAAACATACAACTCCAGGCACCCTTTCTAACTATTCACTCTAGACTCTAGAGTAAGAAAGGATAATTGACAGTTACCTTCCATCTGGATTATTTGGAGATGTTAAAAATATGCATTTGGGCTTCTCTTGTTTAACAACTTCTTCGATTTGGTCAACATTCAAGCTGAAATCTGGCCTCCTTGGAACTGCAGTTTAAAGAACGCAGATGGTTTATGCACATCTAACATGGCATAATAAGAAAAATCCAAAACACAGTAAGTAAATCATAAACTACTGAGAAGACAACGAATAGTAAAAAATTATAAGGATGAAGCAATCAAAAAACCCAAGATCACAATATAATGTTTCTAGAGACATGAGCCACAATACAATAGTAAAAAGGTTAATTCGTTTAGGGCCTTTTGTTTTACAATGGACAAGCATGGCAAGATTCACATCATCATAAGAACAATTTTATCTGACAAGTCTGAAAAGCTAAAGATCTATAATCAATTTCATGAGAAATTCCTTTACTGTCTAAGATTCAATCAGTTTATATCTGTTTCTCATTTGACAAGTATAATATGATCTATATTTTTCCACTAAAAAAGAATAAATTTTAAAGCTGTCTTTAGGTAATGTTATTCTGACCTTTGATTACAAGTGCTCCATTAACCGCAGCATCAAATTCATACATTGTGAAGGTCGGAGGGCAGTCCACAATCTTGTCTCCAGGATCCAGCACACAACTGGAGTATATATGAGAAGCATGTATGATGGTGATTGTCGCAGCTATGATGACAATTAGCATGAAGAGAAAGAATTTGAGGCTTATCTAAAATACATAAGGTATTGGTTCTAACCGCATGATCAAATCAATAAGCTCATCTGCACCACACCCTGCAAGAATATATTCAGCTTCAAGGCCTGAATCATTGGCAAGAGCTGCACGCAATCTGCGGCTCTCTGGGTCAGGATAGACATATGGGAATTGTATTGATCCTAGGGCTTCCATGACCTGTCAAAACTCAGATAGTCAACTCAAGAGTAATAAAGGGTGTATTGTTCAGCAAGATCCTTGCATACACTTGAGCAAAGCTCAGAAAAAATTTAAAAACTTAAAAATTGAAAGATAATATTTCACCCTGCCATTGTTAAACATCATATTACCAAATAACTATTTTACACTTTTACTCAATAGTATGGAAAATACAGACATCAAAAAATATAATAAGAACTCACCTCTGGAGGGGGACCATAAGGATTTTCATTAGCATCTAACTTCACGATATCCTCAGGCTTACGTCCAAGGCGAGCTGATAAAACCTGCAACAGAAAGCCTCTTCTTTTGTTAATAACCTGCATTGTGGCGGGGAACAATTTTGCCCCACTAAAGTAACCACAGACAAGTGTTGTGGCCCAGAGTTATAGCAAAGGTTATAAAAATTAGCATCAAATGCCACACTCCCTGCCTCTTGATGATAGGCAGAGACAAAATTACAGTTAAAAAACTTGTAATTTGAGAGCAGTTCGTACTCAAGATGGCAAGCAACCAATCAATCAAAAAGAATAGAAATACAATTTTATAAAGAAAAAGAATAGACCAAGATCCAATAACGCCACAAGTTACATGAAGAAATAAGCATGTATCTTCAATTCTAAAGTAACAAATGCACAAGTACGCTTCAATTGCTAAGCTAACGGTAGATGAGAAACACATGACAAGACCAAATTCTTAACAAGAAATTCCAAATATTGCCAAGAACACTTCAGGCAAATTAAACATTGTATTGTAGGAGTAGTCACAAGTAACCAGCAAAATCAATAGGATTTGACTTTTGATGACACAAACCTCAAAGGGCAAAATGGGCTGATAAGGAGCCAACTTCCTCAGATGCTCTCTGATGAATGAGTCACCTGTCACCTGCAGGGGACCATTGTTGACTTGCTCCACAGGAACGGTAGAAGCCATTGCCACAAACTTCCTCTGATTATTCCCCTCAAATGAACAAATGCGTCTTGGTGCCAACCCCACTTGCTGCTTCAGATTGGCGTTGGACTTAACCCAGCACAAAGCACCAGTGTTGTAGAAATCAATCACACCCATTAAAGACTGCATATAAATGAATGAATGAACATAATCAAAAAATGAAAAAATTCAAACTTGTGCAATTAGAGTAGCATTTCGGATGAAGGGGAGAAAAGGGAGAACATGACATGAATGTCCCAGAAACAAAGGGAAGAAGAAGAGAATACGAGGTTAAGGGAAGGCATGTGTACCCTGTACTAAAGGGAAATAAGGAACTTACTTGGCAGAGGGTGCCGGAGCCGGCAACAATTTAGAATCGAAACTGAAGTTTTATTTAACAAAAATAAAATAAACATCATCAAGGTGTAGGGGTGAACCCTACAAATACACTGTTGAAAGCAAGACAAAAAACCAAAACGAGAAACACTAAAACAATGGTTTAAATTTTAAACTTTAAAGAACTAATAAAAAGGTTTAATGGAAAGACAAAAAGAGTTAAAAAAAAAAAAGTGGTTCAGATTACTGGTAAAAAAATTGGTTTTATTATCTTTTTATTTTTAAATTATTTTAAATGATTTAGTTTGATGTTAAATTCTTAAAAATGTGAGAACCAAATCTATTCTATGAAGATTAAATTAATTTATTTTTTAGATTATGAGACTTTTAAAAATTTAGAGATTATCTTGAATCAATTTTAAGAATTTAAAGATAAAATTAAGTTTTTTTAAAATTAAGAACTATATTCAACGATTTAAAATAAAAGATCATGTGCAAGTTCATGGTTAAGCCAAAAAAATTATAATGAGTGAAATGTCCAATATACCCATTTTGTTGGGTAGGCCGACTGGAAGACAATGAACAGTATATTGTCACGTCAAGAGGATTTTTATTTTTTATGCGTTGTGCTTCGAAGGAGAAGAAAGTTGCGTTCTTCCCCGACAACGGCGAAATATCCATCTTCTGTAGTTTATCAGCAACGTTCTTCCCACCAATCACCACCGCGCGATCCAACAGTCGTCAAGTACGGCGCCAAAAGCTCGAGCCGATTTCAAACGAGTCAAACGCAACTCGGACCAACTCGTTCTTCTCTTCTGTCGCCGACGAACTTGCGACGCCAAAAGCACGAGCCGATTTCAAACGAGTCAAACGCAACTCGGACCAAATCGTTCTTCTCTTCCGTCGCCGACGAACTTGCGACCTCCGGGAGCCATGGCCTCCGTACCATGGGGGCGGAAACATCATGCATTCCCTTCGTGAAGCGAGGGTTAAAAACGACTATTCAATACAAATTGCAATTTTTATTAAAATATTATAAGTAAATGGAGTTAACTGTTAATCAGTTCATAATCTCACCGTTTGTTAATTTTAATTGACATCCAACGGTTTAAACTAAATGCTTCACTCGTGGACCTGTAGAATTTGCCGGAGAAAATATGAATAGTAATGTTTTTTTTTATTTATTTATTTAAAGAAGAAGTAGAAGAAAAATAAAAATATTGTTTTTTCTATTTTTAATTTAAATTGTAATATTCTTTTTCTCCTTTCTTTCAACTAAAGGGAGAACATTGTATTTCGGATCTTCCTTTCCTTTTAATTTACTTTAGAAAATAAAATAAGTTAGTTTGGTCATAAATTAAAAATTAAAGCTTAAATAAGAATTTGATCTCTATAATTTAATATTTTTTCTATATTTTCCTATAAATTATTTTTTCAAAATGATCACTATAAGTTCTAAATGTTTCATGTTTATTCTCTATGTTAACATACATTAAATTATAATTATTGTTGTTAATTTTAATATATGTCACATCATCAATATTACATGAGCAACAACTCTCAAATATTTTTAGTGAACCTTGAACGTTTATCCTCCACCAACCGCTCCCACTAGAGTGGTATTCCAGATTATTAGAATTAATCTGTCATTATTTGTATCAAAATTATATAATGTAATTAGTGTTTTTACTTTTTAGAACTATTAGGATTAATCTGTTATTCTTTGTAATTATTGTAGTATATAAAACATATTGTGGTCTGTTTTAAGACACAATTGACAGAAACAATTCCTCTTTTAATTTTATCAAAAAATAAGTTACTCCAAGCACAACCCAAGATCAGAGGATGATATAACAAAGAAGACGTGTTCATAGTGTCAAAGAATACAGAGCCATTTGTATTATATGTCAAGAGAAAGAAGTTATTTGAAGATGCTTACTTAAATTGAATCCCAGAGTCTATTAGAAGCAGAATAACAGTTAATTGTACATCTCAATGGCTAGCCTTTCCAAGCTGTTTGACCCATTCATTGTCATCATGATACAACTAAAGAAATAATTGATTGCTTTTTACTCCTTCATCAAATGATAGAAATAGTACCTCATTTTGTTGTGTTCGCGACATGCTAATTACCCAATTTGTGTTATTACAATGCCTTATTCTCCCTATTTTCTAATTAGGAAAAAAAAGGATTTTTTCTTATTATAAAAAAATCTAATGTATTAAAAAAATTATCCATTAAACAAGTTTTCCTTCTTCAAACTCAATTACCCAACAAACCCGGTATCTGATAAATTTGTAAACCTTCTCCATTATAATATAATTTATTATTTTATTTCAATTTTTAAAATAAAAATGTTATTTTTTATTATTATTTTCTTCTAGTCGATAACCTGTTATTACAGGTAAACTTTAATGCACCACCAATGGTCTACTTTTTTTTAAGGCTTCACCGTAGCCAGCCCCTTTTTAATTTGCTTCATATCGCCTTTCCATTTGAAAATAGCCTTTTCAGTCCAAAATTGCCATTAAAATAGACAAAAGAAGCTTTTTTCCATTTCCAGATTACTTGAAGACAAAATTTTAAAAGCATTTATTATCAATCAACAACTGGGATGCTATTGACAATAATTGATTCAGTTTTGGAGGTATAGAGTTCAATTTGACTAGTAATAATTTCGTGCTACAGCTATAATACTCATAAATTAATACAAGGAATGACAGAAATGAGCTAACTGTGTAATTAAACAACAAGCTTTGTGTACCCAAGAAAATGTTGACTTGTCTACAGAAATTTCTAAATATGGTCAATTACCTAAACTTAACAGTTATCTGGGATCACAAACTAGAGATTTTCAGGCAATTTCCCCGTTACATATAGGCTATTACTTCATCTCATGATTAGTTTGGCTAAATCTTCAAACTAGTACACCAAAGAAATAAAAACAAAAAGGATATGTGGGACTTGTAACAATGAATCAAAGAAGCATTCTCTATAATTTATATTTACTATATACAAATACATTGGCGGCATAATTAGTCAAATCCCCTCATGGACTCAAACCCTTTCTAATCAAGCAAGAAATTTCTTAGATCAATCATCCCAAGAACCCCAATTTTATTTTAATCAAGGGAATCAAAGACGGGTATTCAACGGATTTACAATAATTTATCCATCTTATTTAACTAATTTAACGAATTGAGTTAGACCCTCTTATATTCCTAGAACCCCAATTGCCTGGTTGACAAATGATCACAGAATTATCTGGCTCTATTTCTTGATTTACCTAGAGAATTGTTGATGGAGAAAAGCTTCCTCATGACTTTCACAATCACCACCATGCCAGGCTTCTTGTTCTTAGTGGGAAATAGTGAACTATCATTGGTCTTTGCAACAGCTAATGCTGGCGCATATCTTAATTCCCTTGAAGAAGAGGTAGCAGACCCTGTTGTTGTTGTTGTTGAATACAACTCCTCATTGAAATCCTCCCACAACATGTCCATTCTGTCTTCATCCTCCTCTAGTCCAAATCTTTTCCTGCTATTTTCCACATATGAAAAACTCTTCCTGTGAGCCTCAGCTGCTACTAGTTTTGCTCCAAAACACTCATTTTCTCCTCTTTTGTTCCCTTGGTAGTAGGGATTAGGAGATGCTGCTGGTGACAGGTTCCATAGAGGAGGTGAATCAATGTTGTGTGCACAAGTATCACTGATTCTAGGGAAACTGAACTCTGTATCCATGGTTTGGCCAATCAGCACTTTGTATATGATACTAGAGAGAGGGAGAGAAAAAAAAAAATGCGTGTTCTGGGGTAGGTTTGGGAGTGTGTGGGCCTGGAAGTTGTTTAGAAGAAGGATTTAGTTCAACTGCCAGAAAATCATGCACTTTCTTATTCACTAAAAAATGATTAAAAGAAATGCCAGTAATATAGTATAATTGAGTGTCTGTTTAGATATGTTCTATGTAAGCAATTATATGAGAAGAAAATAATAACATAAACTAAATTAAATTTATTTCAGCAGCTAAAATTAACTTGCACTTGACTTTTATATAAAAAAAATCATTTAGCATCTTAAAAAGTTTAAGTGCATAAATTATTTTAGTTTATTAAAAATCTTAATTTATATTTTATTATACCTTCTTATTTTTATCTCTTATAACTACTTATAAAAAAAAAAGTTATTAAAAAAATCCTTAATATACTCTTTTCAGCTTTCGTTTTGAAATATCTAATATTTATTGAAATTTTAACACACTCTCTATAGATATGCTCACTTACATTTTCAAGGAAGATCTTGACCACTCATAGGTAGGGTAGGGCCATGCGTACCTAAACATAACAGAAGGCAAAAAGCTAACACAATCACTTATTCCATTGCTTAATTTATTATGAAAACAATAATTGACACAATCTATATAAAAGAAAGTAAGTGAAGGTGAGAAAATGACAAACCTAGAAAATAATTTTTCCATAATTATGTAAGAGGGTACCATAATTGTCCTTCCTTAATGATTAAAGGTTGATGAAATTAATGTAACCATAGGTGTTGAGGTGTGATGTAATTTCTAGAATGTACATAATTAGAAGTAGCCTATATCTTTAAGGGCAGCCAAGGGATGCTTATTATCGCCGGATTGATAGGAGGAAGTAATTTGTATGTTAGTTATTTTCCAAATTGGTGTTGACCATTTAAATAATGAAAGGGATATTGAACCACTAGGAGTCTAAGACAACACATTCAATACTTTAATCTTTTTAGGTTGGGTTACATATCTCTCTTGTGAGGTGGGGTTCCACATGGCCAGTTGTCACCACGATTTCAAATTTGATGGTGATCTCTAGTGACACGTTACGAAGAGTGCATAGATGTTGGTATGCATACAGCAAAACAAATAGTTAAAAAGAGGTTAGTTACTTTAAGAGTATAAACCGAGTAAACGGTGTTGGTCTAGAGTGCCAAACAATTTGCTAGGAAACAAATTGTGTTTTTGGCTTCTTTTCTACGCTCAAAATTTGTGGCCATTGGACTTATGGCTCATGATTTATCCCCCTATAGTTAATGAGGCATGACAAAATGCCCTATGCACATGACCAACCAAAAAATATAGATAGTTCTCACCAACCAAAAAATATTTTGTCTAATTGTTTGGCCTAAAACATTAAAATTACGGAGTCACTGATGAAGAGTTTTTAAAAGAGGAAATGAACAAAAATGAGGCGATGGATTCATATGTTATAAAGATAGAATACAAATGTTAACCCTCTTTTTTTTTTACTTTTTTTTTTATATTCAACGAGACTAACAAAACTGAAAAGAAAGGATTATAAAGGATTTATTTCCTGCACTCTCTTTATTGCTTACTTTGCTCCTTGTGAGTCATTTTTTATTATTAAAAACTAGACTTTGTTTTAATTTAATTAGTTATTATTTACACATTTTTTTATTGATACATTTTACTTGTGTTATCAACTTTAATACTTATATATAATATAATATAATTTTTTTTAATATAGACGGGATCAAATCAGACTAATTACTGACCCACTCACCCAATATTTTAACTGGGTCAATGACCGGGTCGGATTTTATAACACTAGCCTTTTCCCTAGCATATACTACAATGATATAAAAGGTTGCTTGGCAAGGCTTGTGTTCTTGTATTCAATTTTGAAGCTATGAATGGAGGATCATGAAAATAAGCAAATTTGATATCTTTAGTTGGGACGCAATGGGAATCAAATTGGTGTCAATTGTTATCAACTTATTGCCACACTTGAAATGTAAATATTTTATCAGTAGATGTTGGATGTTTTTGTCCCAAGATGTTGGATGTTGATTCAGATGATGAAAGTAACCAACCGTGACTTAACATTGTTTGAGTAGAGATTGCTAAAGAAATGATAAAATAAGAAGGAGATATATGTGTAATTAGTTGAAATTTTAGGGGATGTTATTATAATTTGCTTTAGAAAAATCGAACTCATCTCTTATTTATGTAATAAGTCTCTGCAACGTCATTTAGACGTGTTACATGTTGGTTAATAACACTTAACAGTCAATGTCCTCAATTAGATGAAAGGATTAAAATTATGAATTTTTGAAAACAAAGGAATTAAATGTTCCAGTTTTAAAATAGGATGACTAAAATTACATATTTGTGAAAATAAAGGTATCAAAATTATATTTTAGTTTTTTTTAAATGTTTATTTTGTTTGCTATTTAATTTTTTATATACATTTTCTATTTTCTTTTGTACAAACCAAGAGTATCTTCCAATAACAGGTGTTTGTTAGGAAAAAAGTTATTGGTTTATTGAAAATCATAGGTTGGAAAACTTATGCGGTGTTTGATTTGAGTATTTATTTTCTATTTTCATTTTTTAATTTCATTTTCAAATTCTCAAGATTTAGAAAATATGTATCTAGAAGAAAATACTTTAAAGTGCCACCACATTTTCACTTCTTGGAAAAAAATTGAAAATGTTGATTTGTCGTTATCAGTTTTGATTATGTTTTTGAAAGTATTTTCTTTTATTCTGTAAATTTTAAATAAATGCATTTCTACTCTTATTTTCTATTTTCTTTGAAAATAAAAACAGAAAACACTTAAACCAAGTGCCACATTAGTTTCCCATGTTTGCTATACATTTTAAAAACATAACATTTCTAAGAAAGGATGTTCCCCACAAATGTTTCTTAATAAGTTTCTCAAGAAAATTTTTTCATGAGAGGAGGTGAGAACTTTTTTTTTCCGAGTTTATTTTTTCTTTTATTATAATAAAAACATGATGTTATTCTTTATTAAATTATTTAATATGGTAAAAATATAACATAATTCTTTAATTAGTAGGAAATTTATTTAAATTTTTTAAATGATCAACAAACTTTTTTTATTCATTCTTAGAAATTATGATTCTCGATCATGAAAAACTCTTTTCATATCAAATGCCCTTTAAGAATATTTAAATATGTATACCTAAAACTGAAATTAAGACCATTCATTAAATTGAAAAAATCTCATAGTAATTGATTCATGTACTTTTATGTTATATTTTGTTTTCTTTTATCATTTTGGTTATGAATCTTAAAATCTTTTATGGTGCCTATTCATCCTCCTAAAGCTGTTGTTATCAAACATGTTGATTGGCATCCACCGTCCTTGGGTTTTATCAAATGCAATTCTATTGGTGCTACCGGAGGTTCTCCTGCAGGTCATGCGCCTAGTGGCGATATTTTTAGAAATAGTAGTGGGGTTCTCTTGGTTGTTTTACAACCTATATTGGTGTTTCTTCAGCACTTCATGCTGAGTTATTTGTAGCAATGCTGGCCATAGAGCAATCTTCTGGAAGGGGATGGCATAGATTATGCTTTGGGTGTGATTCTAAAATGGTGCTCAAGGCATTTTCAATTATTCTTATTGTTCCTAATGAGTTGTGGGCTAGATACTTTTTTGTTTTGTTTTGGAAGGCTCAGGCTAGATGCTTGTGAGTCTCGAGATTGCTCTTGTTTGTGTTAGTACATCACCAGAAGCAATACCAACAGTAATGAAGAGTGTGCTACATTATGCTTCTAAATGCTAGATGTAGTCAAACTCTTCAGGGTTGGAATAAATCTTCAGAGATTTTTCTATATTTCAGTGATGCTTAAAGGACAGGGTTAGCAACTTAGCATAATTCTTCCACATAAAGAAAAATCCATTCCATGGAATACGGTAAGAATTCTTAACATCACATTGCGTGCGTGAATGTGTGCTTTCTCTTCGACAGCAGATTCCGAGTCATTTCCTATGATCAACTGTACATTTTCCATTCTACCAAGGGACCCAGTCCCAGTATGTCAATGTTGTGAGTCAAAGACCATGAAAATATTTATAGTACTACATATTACGCAAACCAAGTGTGCATAATACGTAAAGTTTCCTTAGAAATGGTGTGTGCTTATAAGATGGGGGTAACAGATCAAAAAAGAGAAAAAATATGAATATCAATATTTTTGTTTCACCCCATGTTGCTGTTTCTCTTCACCCTCAATCCAGTCTTTGTTTGTGCAGTGAAAGACCTGCCATGTCAGTCAACTTCACTTCCAAACACTTTGTTCTTACTCTCTTTCCACCAAACTTCCTTCAACTCAAAACATATCCTAAATTTATTCTGTTGCAGAAACTTCCCAACATTCTCTTCTTGTTCTATACCCCATGTTGTTGTTTCTCTTCACCCTCAATCCAGTTCAAATAAAATTCCACTCACACACCCCAAATAGATACACATATATTCATATAATAGTGAAGCATAATCACAGTTCAAAATTTAATACCAGACACTGCTAAGAACATGGGCAGGTATGAGTATATCCCCACTTCTTTCCTTAGTATTTTGTTCATCTTTAGTTTCTGTCCCAAGGTGTTGTCCCTGCTGTCTCAAAACCAAACAGAAACCATGAACAACCTCTCAGAGAAACTTCCTCCTCCTGTTCCATGGAATTCCTCATACCCACCATGTGCATGGATGGGAGTGAATTGCGACACTACCAATTCTTCTGTAATAGGGATATCTTTAATTCGGTATTCACTGTCTGCTTCTGACTTTCTGCCACTTGTTTGCAAAATTGAAACTTTGGAGCATTTTGATGTCTCCAGCAACCGTCTGAGCTCAATCCCAGATGGTTTCATCACTGAGTGTGGAAAGATTAAGGGATTGAAAAAGCTGAATTTCAGTGGAAACATGTTGGGGGGTGATTTACCAACTTTTCATGGTTTTGATGCATTGGAATCCCTTGATATGTCCTTCAATAAGTTGGAAGGGAGTAATGGTATTCAGTTAGATGGATTGGTTAGCCTCAAAAGTTTGAATCTTACTGTCAATAACTTCGGTGGGCCTATTCCTACCAAACTAGGAAATTCCATGGTTTTGGAGCATCTTGTGCTTTCTATCAATAACTTTCGTGGAAAAATCCCTGATGAATTATTGAGTTATGAAAACTTGACCGAGGTTGATCTTAGGGCAAATCTTCTCTCAGGGTCCATTCCTAGCCATATTGGGAAGCTTTCTAAATTGGAAACTTTGGTTCTTTCCTCTAATAACCTCATTGGTGAAATTCCAGCTTCCCTTTTGAACCTCACAAAGCTTTCAAGATTTGCGGCAAATCAGAACAATTTCATAGGTTCTGTACCTCCCGGGCTTACAAATCATCTCACGAGTTTGGATCTTAGTTTTAATAAATTGTCTGGACCCATTCCAGAAGACCTTTTATCCCCATCTCAGTTGCAGGTTGTAGATTTGTCAAATAATATGTTAAATGGGTCGGTGCCTACAAAGTTTTCTCCAAACTTGTTCAGGTTGAGGTTTGGGAGCAATCATCTGAGTGGAAACATTCCTTCAGGTGCTTTTGCAGCAGTTCCAAATTTGACATATTTGGAGCTGGATAACAATGACTTGACCGGTGCCATACCGGTTGAATTGGAAACTTGCAGGAAATTGGCGTTGTTGAATTTAGCTCAGAATCACTTGACTGGTGTATTGCCACCACTGCTTGGTAATCTTACCAATCTTCAGGTCTTGAAGCTTCAAATGAACAAGCTTAATGGTGCAATCCCTAATGAAATTGGCCAACTTCATAAATTGTCAATACTGAATTTGAGCTGGAATTCTCTGGGTGGATCAATTCCATCTGAGATTACAAAGTTGAGCAGTCTTACTTTCCTGAACTTGCAAAGCAACAATCTGAGTGGTTCCATACCAACATCCATTGAAAACTTGAAACTTCTAATTGAACTCCAACTCGGGGAAAACCAGCTAAGTGGTATGATACCAAGCATGCCGCCGACTCTGCAGGTGTCACTGAATCTTAGTAGCAACCACTTTAGAGATTATATTCCCAGCAGTTTTGGTAATTTGGTTAGCCTGGAAGTCTTGGATCTCTCAAATAACAAATTTTCTGGTCCAATCCCCAAGGAACTAACTGCAATGTCAGCTTTGACACAGTTGTTACTTGCTAACAATCCAATGCTGTCTGGTGAAATTCCAAAATTCAGTGAACATGTTGAAGTTGTATCTTCTGGAACTGGTCTGATAAATAATACTGCACAGGACAACCCAATAGCCAACAGGCCCAACACTGTCTCTAAGAAGGGAATATCTGTCGCTGTGGCAGTTCTCATTGCAGTTGTAGCAGCTATTGTTTTTGTTGGCCTTGTCACCCTGCTCGTTGGGTCAGTGTCACGACACTATTTACCGTCAAGAGAAGATCATCAGCATCCTCAGGTCATCGAAAGTAAATTATTAACTCCTAATGGAATACACAGATCAAGCATCGACTTCTCCAGAGCCATGGAAGCTGTTGCTAAAAAATCAAATATTACTCTAAAAACAAGGTTTTCAAGTTATTATAAGGCCACCATGCCGTCCGGATCAATCTATTTTGTCAAGAAACTAAACTGTTCTGACAAGATATTGTCAGTGGGAAGTCATGATATATTTGTGAAAGAGCTAGAAGTCTTGGCAGAATTGAACAATTCAAATGTCATGACTCCTTTGGCGTATGTTCTGTCCACTGATACCGCTTATATACTATATGAATTTATCTCAAATGGTTCCCTCTTTGATGTTCTTCATGGAAGCATGGAAAACTCTTTAGATTGGGCTAGCAGATATAGTATAGCTGTTGGGGTAGCTCAAGGACTGTCTTTACTTCATGAATTTGCTTCTAGTCCAATACTGCTCCTTGATTTGTCAAGTAAAAGTATTATGCTGAAGTCCCTAAAGGAGCCTCTAGTTGGGGATATTGAACAGTACAAGGTGACTGATCCCTCAAAGAGTACAGGGAATTTTTATGCAGTTGTTGGTTCTGTTGGTTATATTCCTCCAGGTCAGAAACTCTCCAACCTTATATTCCTTCCTATTAGTTTGTCATAGTTCATAGAATAACGTTATATGTTCACCCACCAAAGACAATATAAATTTTAGGGGCAATGGGGGTTAAATAGTTTTTGAATTCCAAAAAGCGAACGAATTTTTATAGATATTTTAAGCAAAGTTGTCTCTATCTTTTGCATAATATCAATCCTGGGTTATTATTTAATCACTGTGATAGGGGGCAGTGATTAAACATGTCTATGTCAAAAGGAAAATGGATGGCCATTGGTGAACAGGGCCTAAACGGACTCAACAGTTAGTTAGTTAGAGAAGTTATCAGTTAGTTACTAATTGTATCCTAACAATAAGAGAAAAATGTGTCTTTTGGCTAACATTGTTAATGTGATAGGAAAGTTTGAATTCATTTGCTCCCCTAGTCTACACTTACATTGAACATAGTCTAGAATTTTGTTCTTCAATAGAACAAGTTTCATTTTTCTGTTAGTTTTGGACTACCAGTGTAACAATTGGTATTAGAAGTTTAGAACTTTCAGCCATGTCTCTCAGTTGCAAACGAGCAACACAAGTGGTGACACCAACATTGCAGAGATTGCCTGAGATTAGTTGAAAGGGCCAATGAATAGGCAGTATGGAGCATGATGAAATGTTAGGATCCAATTGCAAAAATGTCCTCAGCTTATGCTATAATTATAAAACTGAAGCCAATGACTTCATCGCAGACAACTTTCCCAGCTTTTAACCTTATGGATAAGGTGCATGCTTTGGGGAGAGTATTGATAGGGACCGATGAAGTCAAACTCTTCAGATTATGTTGAGTCTAGTATAGAATTATGCTCTTCAATAAAGCAAGTTAAACTTTTTCATTAATTATGCAGACCTTCAGTAACACATTATTTCTGTTTAATTTAGGTACAAAACGAACCAAAATAAATTCATCAAACACTTGAGCATTTACTTGAAAATGGCATTTAAACATTTTTCCTCATGCATATGCTCCCAATGATTTAGATTTCAGTAAGACTACCAAGCTATTTTCGTGTTTCTAAGCTCTTAACTTATTTTGTTTTTTTGGTTGGCAGAGTATGCATACATAATGACAGTAACAATGGCTGGGAATGTCTACAGTTTTGGTGTCATTCTGCTTGAACTGCTAACAGGAAAAACTGCAGTGACTGAGGGAATGGAGTTGGTAAAGTGGGTTTTAAGTAATCCAACAGACCAAGATTACATTCTTGATTTTAATGTCAGTAAAACATCACAAGCCATTAGAAACCACATGCTTGCGATTCTCGAGATTGCTCTTGTTTGTATTAGTACATCCCCAGAAGCAAGACCAACAATGAAGAGTGTGCTACATATGCTGCTAAATGCTATATGAAGTCAAACTCTTCATATTTTGAATAAATCTTCAAGGGAGACTTTTCTATATTGGGTGATGCTTTGAGTCTGGAAAATATGAAAGCATAGGGTTAGCATAATTCTTCCTTTGTTCGGATTTGGACTTTAATTTGTAGATGGAAAAAATATTTATTGGGAGAGAGACTCCAATTAATATTACTAATCAAGGGCTAACGAAAATCTTGCATTCCGAGTCATTTCATATGATCAACTGCACATTTTCCATTCTACCAAGGGTCCCAGTATGTCATTGTTCTGAGTCAAAGTCCAAGAAAATATTTATGTACTACTTACTAAGCAAACCAAGTGTGCATAATACTTATAGTTTCCTTAGAAAAGATTTATGGTATGCGGGTATAAGATGGGGAAACAAATCAAAAATGAGAAAAATTTATGAATATTAATATATTATTTTTATTTCATGAAGGAAATAAAAAAATACTTTTTAAAAATATTTTATATCATTTTTCTTCAATTTAATTTTAAATTATTAGTCAATTTTTTCTTACCAAATAGCGAAACAAATATTTATTATTTTAAAAAAATATATAAAAATATTTTTGATACTCTTTTATTTAACTGGTATCGTAAAATATTTGGTTAATATTTCCTTTGTTGTATATTATATATCTTCCTAAATATTTAATTTATTTTACGATATTGATTAT
>PYAF01004762.1:760617-778420 GCA_007407185.1 Glycine tomentella
TAATATTATATTAAAAAATTGTTTCTTCAAAATAATTGACGTAATTACATTAAGAAATGTTATTTCTACATGTTAATAAAGAAAATGTTACACAGTACAGATGAATATATATTATGCGCGTTATTAAAGGTATATTAAGAATAAAATCTCCTGTTTAATTACAAACTAACTTGCAGAAAATATTTTAGTCCACGAATACCTTTTAAGATATAAGTATCTAACTATTTAAAAAAATATAAGAACTAAAATTAACGTTTTAAAAAAAATTAAAACCAAAATTAAAATTCTTTTAAGTACTAAAAATATTATCAACCTTAAATTAAATTATATGCACGAAAATTCTGAAATAAATTCAACACATTGCACACAACATAAATCCAAACAGTACGAAATTATATTTTAAGACTTTTCTCAATCCGACGAGATGATGAAATTCATAATAATATAAAATTCTTTGGAAAAGAAAAGAAAAAAGTATAGCTTATTATTTTGGGAAGTAAGTTTTTTTAGAAATATTTTTAGAAGAAAAAAAATAAAATCAACTTTTTATAAGTTAAAATAAATTTTTCTGTCATCTATTTTTTAGAAAAATTATATTGATAAACTTCTAAAAATTAGATAATACAGAATTTATTTTTGTTTATAAAAAAATTCATCTTATTTTTTTTCTTATTTTTTTTAAAATATTTCTAAAAAAGGCTACATAAAAACACCCAAATAACACAAACATAGAGATTTCTAGGGTTTTTATATGCAATTCTAAAAAAAAAGGTCACTATCAAGCTATCATTATTCATTAGTTTTTTACTAAGTGCAATGATTGTCACGCAAGTCTTTGTGCAGTGAGAGACCTGCAATCTAGCGTGTTTGGAATGCCTGGAATGTGGTTTACACACCACATCCACTATAAAAATCACTTCCAAAAATGTTATTTCCTATTACTTTTAATGGGATTTTATTATCCGAAATCAACTTTAATTAATTTGGTCACTTAATGTTACAAAAATAGTAATTTTTGTCTCTCCTCACAGTAACCGTATGTGATAAGAAATGAATTTCAGTGTTCTTTCAAAGTTCAAGATCAAATTGATCAAAATTAAAAGAAAGAGTTTTACCAAAAATACAAGAATAGAAACATACTTGAAAAAACGAGTCAAAAATGAATAAAAAAAGGAAACAAAAAAATTCAAATTTCAAATTATAGAAATTTATCTAAATCTTTATTAATATATTATTAGTATTAAATTCCACCCGTATAGGACATGGGTCACCAGCTTACTATAAAAAGTGATGGATAATCACATTTCAAAACTCACTACTAGACACTGCTAAGACCATGGGCAGGTACGACTTCATCCTCATTTGAATAATCTTTAAAATCATGGTAAATCAATAAGATGAATTAATATTAAATTTGATCAAATTTTATATGTTTGGATTATGTTAAATTTATGATAAAATCAACCATGATACAAAAAAAATTATGATAGAGTTTAAATAAACAAGATTAATTTCTACTTCTACCAAAATTAATTCTACAATCATCAATTTTATAAAATTAATTTCATTCAAAATCAATATTAATAATGTGAATCCAAACAATTTCTTTACATATACAAAAATAAAATTGTATACAATATCTCTCTTTTATCTGTGTATAATGTGGAGTCCATGGGTAATGAGTTACTTAAATTTTAATCCAAACAGAAACTTACTATTTTTTTTCTTCTTTTTTTGTTTGTCATGGTGTTGTCCTTGCTATCTCAAAACCAACATATACCATGAACAATCTCTCCAAAAATCTTTCTTCCCTTGTTCCATGGAGTGACTCAAACCAACCCTGTGCATGGAAGGGAGTGACTAGTGAGTTGTGACCCTACCAATTTCTCTGTTATAGGAATTTCTTTATCTAGGTTTTCACTCCTTTCTTGTGACTTTCTGTCTCTTATTTGCAAAATATGGTTAAAATTAAGTAATATTGGCTTATAATTACAATATTTTTTTCACTAACAAAAGTCTAGCTTAATTAATTGAATAATATTCATAAATTTTTAATATTTGAGTATGATTTTTATGAAAAAAAAATTAAATTTATTGATCTTCATTAGAAATAAAGATGGGCTTGACAGACTCCACTTAAGTCTGGTATGATTAATTTTATAGTTCTATAATTCAAGTCTAGGCTTATTAGTGGTCACAAATCTATTTTTAGGATGTGAACTTGATTTTTATATAAGTCTGTTTGACCTATTAATCTATTTAAAGATACATTTTGTGTATTTTTTTTCACAAAGCCAAAAGTTTTTATTAAAAATAATAAGACAATTTTAAACAAGATGTGACCAAAATTTACCTACAAACATTACATGTGACTCACTATCAATTTTTTTAAGTGCTACCAAAAGAAAAGAGCCTATTCTTATTACCCACTTATTCTTATAGGAATTAACCTAAAAAATTGTAATTTCATTTAAATAATTATAATATTATTTATCATATTAATAATAGTACATTATTTTTATTAATAAATATATTGTTATTAATAGTTCAGTCCGTCAAAGTGAGTAGAATTTTCTTAAAATTGATGATTTGATATATATATATATATATATATATATTAACTAAAGTTTTTTTTTTAAAAAGTTTGAATCTAACATTTTTATTAAATGAAATTTAAATTATAGACTTTTCTGACTTATTTTCACCCCTAATCTTCTTATTAAAACAATAATATATAACCACAATATAATATTTAATCTATCTACCATAATCTAACACTATATATATGTGTTTTATATCTTTTGATAAAGTTTTGTTTAAGCATATCCTTATTAATATAGTTTTAACGCATGAATGGATGAGCAATATGTTCATAATGCATGAGTAAATTATATTCTCAAATCTTACAAGACATTTTGTGTTTCAACAAATTTTTCTAAAACAAAAATCAAATTGAAAATAAGATATTTTTTTATTAAAAACAAAAACAAAAACAAAAAATGAAATCAAGAAATAAAAGCTCAAGTAATCACCTCCTAAACAGTAAACACTAAAACAAACAACAATATCGTGCGGAAACTAAATAGTAATTAGACAAAACATATAACTTTAGAATACAATACATCTTTAAGATATAAAAAGTCCATTAACTGTTGAGTCCAACATAAAAGAAATAAATACAAGACGTGATTTTTTTTTTTTTTTTTACAAAGCAAGACGTAAATAAGTTAAGTTACTTCTTCTCGTATAAAATATAATTTTTCTTAATGTTTATTAAATAAATATTAAATATATCTAATATATGAAAAATATAAATTATATTTAATTTTTATTTATTTAATTGATAATATAATTTATATGAAAAATCAGATGTAAATTCAAAATTATTCATGTTTCAAAATATTAACGTTGTCCATGGAACACGTTAAGACCAACGAGAGTCTCGCATACCGAGTCACTTCCTATAACGCGTGTTTGAAGTTTGAATAATCAGCTGCGCCTGCACATTTTCCATTCTTCCAAGGGTCCCATTCCCAACATGTCAGTGTTCAGAGTCAAAGTCCAATAAACTAAATGAAGCAAGTAAGCATCACGTAAAGGGCAAAACAAACCAAGTGTTGTACATAGTATACTATACATTTCCCATAGAAAATCATCAGTTTGTTTAAACCTTATTTTTAAAAAAATTATTTTTTATAAAACATTTTTTAAAAATAAAAAATAAATAGAGTGCTTCTCATAAAAGTAAAAAATCTATCTATTTTTTCTTCAGAAAATTACTTTAAAATAGAAAAATATTTGTTTATTAAAAATAATTTTTTATAAAAATAAACTTAAATAAATGGATCCAATATTAATGATATTGGTATGTGTGTGTCAGAAGGAGAAAAATAAAGAAAATAGAAAATTTATTAATACTAATCATATATTTTTGTTTGATAAAAAATTAGAAGAAAAGTAAGAAGAGGAAGAGCTAGAAACTATTTAATTAAAAAAATGCAAAAGTTTTTTTTCTTCTTAAAAACGAATATATATGCGCGTTATTATTGAAGATATATTAAGAATAATATTTTTTCCTTTTTCATTACTAACATATAGCAAATATTTTAATACATGAGTATCATAGAGCATCTTTAGTGGTAGATCTTAAATTGAGATTTTAGATTATTTTTTAGTGGACCTTATAATACCGCATAAGATTAAAGATCTCTCTAATCTTTTCCTTTAATGGTATATCTCATTTTGAGATCTTAGGGAGAGAGAAAAAGAAATAAAATTTATTCTTTTTTTGAACAATATGCAGATCTTGAGGGATCTTATATAAGAACTCATTCTCCATGTTGGAGATCCCTCCGCTTCATTTATTGGAAGATCTTGTGAAGATCAAATCTTGAGCTCAAGATCTTTGCTTAAGATTTACCACTAAAAATGTCTCCCTTTTTTAAAAAGAAATAAATTGAAATCCTTACATAAATATCTCATAATTATTGTTTCATTATGAGGTAAAATATTAATGCCTGAACTTATTAAATAGTTAGTATATATTATTTTTTAAAAATAAAATTTTATGTACATAGTATAATTTACTCTTTAAATTTACTAATTTTATAATAAACCGATCTCTCTAATATGAATTTGTAAACTCAATAATATCATAAAATTGATAAATTTAAGGACTAATAAAAAAGTAAATTTATCATAAAATTATTTAACAAATTTATATATTTTTATACACACAAGTTTTCAAAATAAATTGAACACACTTATCACTGATAAATTCGTTTTTTTTTTTAATTTAAACATATATTTTTTTATAAATTTAGCATGTATTATCAATTAAATTATATCTATTAATTAAATAGAGTGCATACTTTAAAAACGTGATTATTTGTCCATTATCGATTGTACTGTACCATATTGGTGAAATATAAATATAAAATAAGATTATAAAATTATCTAATAACATAAACGTATTAGAAAAGAAGAAAAAAGTTAGAACGTGTTACAAAAGGCTGTGTCATGACTCATTATCCATTCGTTCTTGACTTGACTTAGTGCATGCGATGTCACATTGTCTCACAGGTCTTAGTTTGTGCAGTGAAAGACCTGCAATGTCAGTCAACTTCACTCCCAAACTTTGTTCTTACTCTCTTTCCACCAACCTTCCTTCAACTCCAATTATATCCTAAATTTATTCTGTTGCAGACACTTCCCAACATTCTCTTCTTGTTCTATACCCCATGTTGTTGTTTCTCTTCACTCTCAATCCAGTTCAAATAAAATACTCACTCACACACCCCAAATAGATAAACATATATTCATATAATAGTGAAGCATAATCACAGTTCAAAACTTAATACCAGACACTGCTAAGAACATGGGCAGGTATGAGTATATCCCCACTTCTTTCCTCAGTATTTTGTTCATCTTTAGTTTCTGTCCCAAGGTGTTGTCCCTGCTGTCTCAAAACCAAACAGAAACCATGAACAACCTATCAGAGAAACTTCCTCCTCCTGTTCCATGGAATTCCTCATACCCACCATGTGCATGGATGGGAGTGAATTGTGACCCTACCAATACTTCTGTAATAGGGATATCTTTAATTCGGTATTCACTGTCTGCTTCTGACTTTCTGCCACTTGTTTGCAAAATTGAAACTTTGGAGCATTTTGATGTCTCCAACAGCCATCTGAGCTCAATCCCAGATGGTTTCATCACTGAGTGTGGAAAGATTAAGGGGTTGAAAAAGCTGAATTTCAGTGGAAACATGTTGGGGGGTGATTTACCAACTTTTCATGGTTTTGATGCGTTGGAATCCCTTGATATGTCCTTCAATAAGTTGGAAGGGAGTATTGGTATTCAGTTAGATGGATTGGTTAGCCTCAAAAGTTTGAATCTTACTTTCAATAACTTCGGTGGGCCTATTCCTACCAAACTAGGAAAATCCATGGTTTTGGAGCATCTTGTGCTTTCTATCAATAACTTTGGTGGAAAAATCCCTGATGAATTATTGAGTTATGAAAACTTGACCGAGGTTGATCTTAGGGCAAATCTTCTCTCAGGGTCCATTCCTAGCAATATTGGGAAGCTTTCTAACTTGGAAACTTTGGTTCTTTCCTCTAATAACCTCAATGGTGAAATTCCATTTTCCCTTTTGAACCTCACAAAGCTTTCAAGATTTGCTGCAAATCAGAACAATTTCACAGGTCCTGTACCTCCTGGGATTACAAATCATCTCACGAGTTTGGATCTTAGTTTTAATAAATTGTCCGGACACATTCCAGAAGACCTTTTATCCCCATCACAGTTGCAGGTTGTAGATTTGTCAAATAATATGTTAAATGGGTCGGTGCCTACAAAGTTTTCTCCAAACTTGTTCAGGTTGAGGTTTGGGAGCAATCATCTGAGTGGAAACATTCCTTCAGGTGCTTTTGCAGCAGTTCCAAATTTGACATACTTGGAGCTGGATGACAATGACTTGACCGGTGCCATACCGGTTGAATTGGAATCTTGCAGGAAATTGGCGTTGTTGAATTTAGCTCAGAATCACTTGACTGGTGTATTGCCACCACTGCTTGGTAATCTTACCAATCTTCAAGTCTTGAAGCTTCAAATGAACATGCTTAATGGTGCAATCCCTAATGAAATTGGCCAACTTCATAAGTTGTCAATACTGAATTTGAGCAGGAATTCTCTGGGTGGATCAATTCCATCTGAGATTACAAATTTGAGCAGTCTTACTTTCCTGAACTTGCAAAGCAACCATCTGAGTGGTTCCATACCAACATCAATTGAAAACTTGAATCTTCTAATTGAACTCCAACTCGGGGAAAACCAGCTAAGTGGCATGATACCAAGCATGCCACGGAGTCTGCAGGTGTCACTGAATCTTAGTAGCAACCAGTTTAGTGATTATATTCCCAGCAGTTTTGGTAATTTGGTTAGCCTGGAAGTCTTGGATCTCTCAAATAACAAATTTTCTGGTACAATCCCCAAGGAACTAACTGCAATGTCAGCTTTGACTCAGTTGTTACTTGCTAACAATCCAATGCTGTCTGGTGAAATTCCAAAATTCAGTGAACATGTTGAAGTTGTATCTTCTGGAACTGGTCTGATAAATAATACTGCACAGGACAACCCAATAGCCAACAGGCCCAACACTGTCTCTAAGAATGGAATGTCTGTCGCTGTGGCAGTTCTCATTGCAATTGTAGCAGCTATTGTTCTTGTTGGCCTTGTCACCCTGCTCGTTGTGTCAGTGTCACGACACTATTACAGGGTTAATGATGAGCATTTTCCGTCAAGAGAAGATCATCAGCATGCTCAGGTCATCCAAAGTAAATTATTAACTCCTAATGTAAAACACAGATCAAGCATTGACCTCTCCAAAGCCATGGATGCTGTTGCTGAAGCATCAAATGTTACTCTGAAAACAAGGTTTTCAACTTATTATAAGGCCATCATGCCGTCTGGGTCAATCTATTTTGTCAAGAAACTGAATTGGTCTGACAAGATATTGCCAATGGGAAGTCATGATAAATTTGGAAAAGAGCTAGAAGTCTTGGCAAAATTGAACAATTCAAATGTCATGACTCCTTTGGGCTATGTTCTGTCCACTGATACTGCTTATATGCTATATGAGTTTATCTCAAATGGCTCCCTCTTTGATATTCTTCATGGAAGCATGGGTTCCACTTTAGATTGGGCTAGCAGATACAGTATAGCCGTTGGGGTGGCTCAAGGACTTTCTTTTCTTCACGGATTCGCCTCTAGTCCAATACTACTCCTTGACCTGTCAAGTAAAAGTATTATGCTGAAGTCCCTTAAGGAGCCTCTAGTTGGGGACATCGAACACTATAAGGTGATTGATCCCTCAAAGAGTACAGGGAATTTTTCTGCGGTTGCTGGTTCAGTTGGTTATATTCCTCCAGGTAAAAAAACTCTTCAACTTTTTTATTTCTATTAGTTTTTCATCGATCATAGATTAACTTCATGTAACCACCACTAAACACTATATATATTGTAAGGGAAATGTGGATCAAATAGGTTTTGAATTCCACTAAGTGAACAATCTTTTATAAATATTTTAAGCATTGTTGTCTCTATCTCATTTACTTGACATCAGTTATATATAATTATTTAATCACTGTTTCTGTTTTAATTTCAATTAACAAAGACAAACCTGACTAAATTCATGAATCACTTGAGACTATAACCTGAAAGTTGCATTTAAACATTTTTGCTGATGCACACTACCAGTGATTCAGAATTCGATGAGACTGCCAAGCTATTTTAGTGTGTGTATGGTTTCATGGTGAAAAGCATCAGAATTGATTTTTATCTCCTGTCCAATGTGATTTTATTAAAGATACAGATGTTTGGTAATTGTTAGGTAAAATTATTTTTGCCTCCAAAGCTCAGTTTGACTAGAAGTTATAAAAAGTAACTTTTGTATTGGGTTGAAAAATCTGCATTGAGTTTTACATCAAACTTGCCTTCAGGATCAAAACATCCAAACGTATAACTTCACTCTAAAATCAGTTTTTCAAAATTAATTTTGCAATCACTCATCCAAACACACTTTGTATTTCAAAGCTCTTAACCTACTTGTTTGTTGGTTGGCAGAGTATGCATACACAATGACAGTAACAATGGCTGGGAATGTCTACAGCTTTGGTGTCATTCTGCTTGAACTGCTGACAGGAAAACCTGCAGTGACAGAGGGAACGGAATTGGTCAAGTGGGTTGTGCGTAATTCAACGAACCAGGATTACATTCTTGATTTTAATGTCAGTAGAACATCACAAGCAGTCAGAAACCAGATGCTTGCAATTCTCGAGATTGCTCGTGTTTGTGTTAGTACATCCCCAGAATCAAGACCAAAGATGAAGAGTGTTCTACGAATGCTCTTAAATGCCAGATGAAGTCGGATTTTTCAGGGTTGCACTGCATATTTAAGGGATCTTTTGTTTTTTGTTTTGTTTTGGGTGATGCTTTAATTCTAGAAAATATGAAAGGTAGAATTAATGATAGGATAGGATTTGCTCAATACTTCAATGGTGTGTCAACAGTGTACAGTAAGTCAGTTTACTAGTGGTAGACATGGTAGACATATAGCTCATACATATAATAATGGATGGATGTCTTATTCTTATGAGTGCAGAGTTAGTAGACTTATAGTTCAAGGTTTAATGTTCCCATTTTAACTTATTTTAGATTAATAGACTTTATTTTTTATGCACAAGAAGTCAAGAAGACTAAATGACGGCCATGTCTATGTTTTAAATAAGAAAATCCAAATCCGTTGCCCCCATAATATGATTCGCAATAATTTTTATTTTATTCGCAGTGTATTTTTATACATTGGCAATGGCTTCTACCTGACCAATTTTCACTGGATTTTCTATTGTATACCAAAGAAATGTTAGTTATATAATGTTTTTTTTTATCACTCGTTTAAGTATATTCTTTATTATTTGTTGAAAGTAATAGGAAATTATAAAATTAAAATGAGTTTCACTTCTCATTTAATGAGATTCCATTATGATTTCATTGTTTTCTAATAAAGAGCTTTGTTTATGATAATGTATCAAGAGTTTTAATTACACTATACAACCATGGGACCTTACTTTATCACATTAGAACGCACCAGAAAAGGTTGACTGATCAGCAGACTGTTCGGACATTAGAGCAACAAGCATGGTTACATAAGGAAAATAAAACCTAGCAGCAGATGCTTTATTAGTATCCTTTTTCATGGCTTCGTCCAAATTAAGCCAATTTTTTAGTTTATAAGAGAACTTAAGGAAGCTGTAGCTGCTGATGCTCAGCTAAAGGAAGAACTATGATTATGTGATAATAGCAACCATTGGATCCGTATTGTGATCAGTTGATGTATTGGAAGAACCGGTTGGTAATACCACCATATAGTGCCTTGATTCAACAAATTGTTGGTGAAAATCATACATCACCGGTGAGAAGACATTCAGGAATATCTAGAACTAATTCTTCATTGGCTTGCATGAGAGTGGACATAAGAAAATTAGTGCAACAGATCTTATATGCCGAGAGGCTAAACGTATGGCACTCTTCCTGTAGAGCTCTTACCACCTTTACCAATTCCACATCAGATTTGCAAAGATGTTGCCATGGACTTTATAGCAAGGTTACCATTAGCTTTCGGTTATATTGTTAATTTGTTGTTTTAGTGGCGGTCAATAGGTTGTCAAAGTGTGCACATTTTGTTGCACTGAATTCTGATTATACTAGCAAGCACATTGCAGAAGTGTTCATGACTTATATTGTCAAGTTAAACGGGCTACCTAAATCGGTAGTCTCTGACAGGCTCAAGGTCTTCACAAGCACATTTTGGCAGAAGATCAAAGTATTGTACTCTCTCAAGTTCTTCCTACCTTCCATGAGCAGATGGTTAAGCTGAAACTCTCAACAGATGCCTTGAAATTTATATTTGGAATTTTACATTGGTTTATGGCAGATACCCTCCAATTTTAATCAAGTATATAGTGGCTGGAGAGGACCTTACAACTTTAATCAGTGAAACAAACCTTACAACCAAGAGATTTGCTACTCAACAAAGGGTAAAATCCCTAGCAGATAAAAAAGAGAAAACATGTTAATCTCATAGTGGAGGATATGGTGTCTAGTTAAATTACAGCTATATTGGAAACAATGAATATCACTGAGAAAGAATCAAAAGTGAGGCATGAGATACCTTGAACCATTTACTATGATGGAGGAAATTGGAAATGTGACCTATAAAGTTACCATTGCCACCTACAGCCAAAATTAATCCCATACTTCACGCTAAACTCAAGTATGATTTTTTTAATATATATTTTCAACTAATAAAATCACCTGCACTATTCTTTTAAGGTAATTATTGTAAAAATAAATAAATTTATCATATATAATAATTGCATATATAATAATATATATCATTGCCAAGTGGGTGAAGATTAATTAAATTTAAAATTAAATATTCAATTTCGTCCTTAAATTTGTAAGGCATTGATATTTGGGTTCCTAAAAGATGAAAAAATAAAGTTTTGTTCTTGAATTTTCAAAAAAAATAACAAATTTATCTACTGTCAATTTTCTCGTTTAATCCAAATGACTAACATTACTACACCTAATTGTCATCCTAAATTTTGTTGTGTGTCGCTAATGCGAAGGGATAAATTTGGCACAAAAATTTTAATAAATTAATTTGTCAATTTGAAGAATTATAGATATTTTTTTAAGGCAACCAATGAATGATTACCTACAAATATTACTTTACGTCATTTAGATCTGTAACAACTTATTACCAAAACAGTCCATGATTAATGGCTAAAACCAATCCTTACACCACCTAACAACTTACACTCTCATTTCATATAATTTAACCACTCAAAGGCTACCCCTGAACTGGCCATATACAAACCACCATAGCACAAAAAAGGAAAACAAAGTATTTTATATTATTAGTATTAGCTAGCTGCTGGAAAAAAGTTATTTACAATTCTTTAAATTGACAAATTAATGTATCAAAATTTTGGTGATAATTTAATCCTTTTGCGTTAACAACATAACAAAAATGTCACTTAAGATCAGACATTTGGATTAATAGAGAAAATTAACGATGGAATGAATTTGTCACATTTTTTAAAAATTCAAATACAAAATTTTAGTCTTCTATTTTAAAAAATTCAAGTGTCAGTGTATTATAAATTTAATGATTAAATTAGATATTTAATATATGCCACTGTCAAGTGTGTGAAGATTAGATTTTGCCGTTCTAAAATCTAATATCTCGTCGCTCGTAAAAGTGACAACAAAACCCCACTCTAGCAGTCTACCTATCTACAAAAAACAAAGCATAATCCATTTTCCCAACATCGCATATTGCACGACACAAGCGTTGAGACAGTAACGACGATGTCCAAACTATAGACAAGATGAAAACGTTGGAAATGAGTCTATTAGCAGGTGCTTACTTTCAACCCCGCTTCCCTTGCAACTACAACCCAACGCTTTCCGCATCCTGCAGAACCCAAAAGACAGCAACTGCACTAACCTTAACAACTCCCAAGAAAACAGAAAAGTCGTTATTCACTGAGTCATTCGATCAAACACGTGACGCGCAACCTCTCCCCGAAAAGAAGAGGGTGTTTTTCTTAGACGTTAACCCGCTCTGTTACGAAGGAAGCAAGCCCAGCTTGCACTCTCTCGGGCGGTGGCTCACTCTGTTTCTCGAGCAAGTCAGCCATACCGACCCTGTCATTGCTGTAATATCCCAACTCTACTCATTTTTCAAAAGATGAAATTTAGATGCAAATGCTTACTTTTTGGTACTGTGTTCTGTGATAAGAATTAGAGTTCAGCCTACCCTTTAATGCAAACTTTTTTATATAGATTATCGAGGCAAAATTCAATTTGTAATTTTTTTTCCATATAGAGGACAGAGACATTCCCCACTGTAGATAATCCTGTTCGAGCTGGATAAGACTACTGCAACCAGCCAAACTCCCTTATTCCAATTGTAATATGAGAACATAAATTAGTCTCTGAAGTGATATTAGTTCCCTATAAATTATGCATGAGGTCCCTGGACTTGGAGGACTAGTTTATGAAAATTTAACTTAAGCTTGATGCACTTTCTTGGAATATGCGCTTTTTTGGTATAATTTCCCTGTGTCATAAAGTTAAAGGATATTTTATTGATGAAATATATATGTAAAATTTGATCTTGACATATATAATTTCCATCATTTAGTGACTACGAACCATTTACTTCTGCGTGGGCATTTCTTCTTCCGAATTCTCGTTAATACTTTTCTTCTATCAAAAGAAGAAACAAAAAAGAAAATATATGATTAGGTCTTATATTTCATTCTCCATCATCTCTCCTTTTATTTCTTTCATGTTCTCTGTATCTATTTTTTTTTTTTTTCCCATTTCTCTCTTTCTTAGGCATTGAAATGATTGAGCAGGTTATTGATGGAGAAAGGGGTAGTGAGCATCGCAGAAAGTTGCTACCTTCATATAAAGCACATAGGAGAAAATTCACGAGACACGTATCATCTTTGCAAAGATTTTCAAGTGGCCATGTTGGGAGGTCCCTCCAAGTTATCAATGATGTTCTCGGAAAATGCAATGTGCCAGTGAGTTGTTCTGTATCGTTGCTATTATTCCATTTCCCTTCTAATTTTTTGGCATATTTGCATATAATTTTTTATTTCTGATGAGTAATATGATTCATTTCTTAAATATATTATTCCTTTCGTGAAACTTACATCAAAAAATTAAATGCTTGCTTGGATGCCTACCAGTTCATAATTTGCTATTCCTCCAAACCACAAACATATTCTGGAACTACAAGAGTTAAGAGTAACAGAAAAGTTATCTTTTATTTTCCCATGATTCTTTTTGTGAGGGTTTCTAAACAAACAGTTGATGTCTTTACCAAAATTTATCATTTTCAACATAAAAAAGTGTGGCATTACATCCTGGTTTTATAGTGATTGTCACAAATATGGTTTGATTTCAATCTACAACGTACCACTGGTTTCTGGGTATGTAGATGGGTTTGCAAAACAGAAGTCTAGTGAAGCCATCAAAATTAGAAACATAAACATACACAAGCTACATATTTGGATGGTACTTGACAGGGAAATTGTTTGATCATGCAATTTTTGTTATTCAAATATTGCAAGATTATAATTTATAATTACAGGTAAGTAACAATATGGAGACTAGCAAATTAATGATACCATTCCTTTTCTTCTCAAGCATTCTTTAAGTTTTTGTTTATCAATAATTTTAGTATAATATATGCACATTATCATTCTCATAAATGTAATCAAAAGTGAAGTCAGTTTACTTTTATTCAATCATATTATTCATTAGTGACAAGATGAAACCATACAGGTTATAAAAGTTGATGGCCATGAAGCTGATGATGTTGTAGCTACTCTTGCTGGACAAGTCCTTAATAAAGGGTTTCGAGTGGTTATTGCCTCACCTGATAAGGATTTTAAGCAACTAATATCTGATGATGTGCAAATAGTTATGCCTTTGCCAGAATTACAAAGGTGGTCCTTCTACACCTTGAGACACTACAGGGATCAGTACAATTGTGACCCAGAATCTGATCTGAGCCTTAGTGAGTGTAACATAAACTACAGATTATTTATGTTTGATATGTCCATCCTTTACATTTTATCATGAACATACATTTTCAATATATAAAAAATTGTGAGGCTAAGCCAATTTATATATTTTCTATTATAAATATAACTGAAAGTCATTGGCACCAGTGGTTCGATACTTGTGTCCCTTAATCAAGAATTGGGATCTGATTCCTGGCTTGGCAATGGAGTCGCAACTAGTTGTATCACTTTACATCCAAATGGGCCGATCCAGTGGGCGGGGGGATTTGTTAGGTGTCAAATAAGAAGCTCCAAAGACTTCTTGTTTGTACAAAAAAAAAAAAAAAAAATCTATTATAAAAAAATATTTTAATGCTTTTGAATAAGCTTTATGTTACAAATTATGTGGATTAGATATATTTAATGGGCTTTTCACTAACTAAATCTCAAGTATGCTGATCTAATAGAACCATGTGGCATGAAGAACTGCGGTTGCAGAGATAAAATACAACCCAGTGGATTTTTTCTTACACTGTTTAAAAATTGTGTTATTACTTATTAATGGCTAAATGGGAATGTCATTATGACTAACATTTCGATTTATGTATGCTGTGATTGTGTAGGATGTATTGTAGGTGATGAAGTTGACGGTGTTCCTGGTATCCAACATCTGGTCCCTAGTTTTGGTCGGAAGACTGCTCTAAAACTTATTAAAAAGCATGGTTCATTGGAAACTTTATTAAATGCAGCTGCAATAAGGACTGTAGGCAGACCATATGCGCAGGATGCCCTTACAAACCATGCTGATTACCTACGGAGAAATTATGAAGTTCTTGCCTTGAAAAGGTGTGTTGATGTTTCTTTCTAAAACACACTTCATGCAAATAAATTATTAATCGGTGCTGGTATGCTGTGTTTCTTCCCATCTTCAACTATTCTCTGTTTCTTTAATAACTATGGATCACAATTTCTGACAGGGATGTAAATGTCCAACTTATTGAGGAGTGGTTGATTAAGAGAGACAATCGCAATGATAAAATTGCACTATCTGCCTTCTTCAAATATTTAGAAGAAAGTAAGGAGCTCACTAACAGTGGGAGGCCTAGCTTTTATAATGGTTAAATCCATACAGGTAATTTCTAAAAAATATATTTTACCAGATTCACTTGCTTCCTTTGGGCAGAGAAGTCTGCAAATCACCGGAAATATTAACCTATGATGCTGTCACTAATATAAAATCAGAGCTCCAGGAACTATGGTTGTCTCTATACTCTACATTATACAACAACAAAGCCTTATCCCATTATAAGCATAGATTATTCTGTTTGCTTTTCTATTCATATATGAATGAATGATCACTATTCATATTAATCCCATTGTTAATAAAATGATACTAACTTTACGTTTTACCTTCTTATGATGCTGAAACTTTTTAGATATACAATTTTACTTGTGAATTTGCATTCTAGGGATGCTGTTGGTATCATGTTTGGTCACCATAACATGGAAGTTTGCTCCAGCTGTGTCATCCGCATTCACACAGTGCAATTAGAATCTTACCAACCACCACCTTCACACAATATCTAGGTGTTAATATGAGGAACTAGCATGCCTAAAATTTGTAGTTCCTAGTTATGTGACCTTGATAACTTGGTACAATTTTGAAGATTTATGTGCGACAACCCTACATGTGATTGAAAAATTCATGGTCCAAGCCTTTTCAGCAAACTTGATTGGGTCAACCAGTTGCTAACATTATTTCCAAGATAATTTTGAGGCAATGAATGAAACCTTTGATGGGATATAATTGAGAGATTCAGTATAAGCAAGCTCAAGGACCGTTAGATGAAGGAAGGCCTCACATGTGACCAATTGGATGATTGCTGAATACCAGATTCATGTGGTTGTGTTTTTGAAAAATAAAATAAAAATTTACTTTTATAGTTCTCTTGTGATGTTAAATATATACTTGTGTTTCAAAATAAGCTAATTTAAGTTTGCTTTTATTTGAAATAAAGCTACTAAGACCAGGTAATTTTTTTTTTCAGAAACTAAAAGTGAAAACTCAAAATAGTTTAGAGAAAAAAAAAATAGTTGACTCAAAGAATAATCTATTTGAAAATATCATGTCAAAGTAATAAAAAATATCTTCTTCGTATCACCAATTTTATTGACTTTATTAATGAATAATACAAATAATAGTTTATAGTTTTAGAAAAAAAAATATTTTCTACCATTTACATTAACCTACTCATTTATTATAAATCTGAAACACTAGTTTGACAGAATTTTTAGGTGTTTTTATCAAATGTATTATCTTAATTTCATGTAACGAGCATTTATTTTATTTGAAAATTTTCCTTTTTTAAATATAGTTCTTATTTTTAATTTGATTAACAACTAGCAACTACTTGAAAAAATCGATTATCTCATCACTTTTTTTTTATCTTGGTTCATATATTTTATATTCTTAAATTTTTATTTAATTTTTTTAAAATTAAATTTTAATATTTTTAAAAGAAATTATAAATATTTAAAGATAGTTTATATCTTGTATCACAATATAAATAATTTATTATAAATCTAAAATATAATTTATATGTTAAAAATATCTGTTTATTATGAATTTAATTATAATATAATTTATATATTAAAAATATTTATTTATATTAGATGTTATTGATTTGAGTAGCACGCTGAACCTGGATCCTTCCATCAAGATTTTGCGTCCAAGCTTTGTGAATGAAAAGAAAATATAATTTAAAAAGATTAAAATAAAAATAAAAAACGTAAATTTACATTAATTAAAAATGAAAAAAAATCAAAATTAAAAATCACAAATTTATATAAACTAAATTTACATTTAAGACTAATAAGTTTGTGTTCAAATTGTAAACGACTCTTTAACCATTCAGCCGACTAAACAAAAGAATTTGTTCTTGAAACATGAATGCAAGCTCAAGCCAAAACAACTTTCTCTCTACCCCATTGAAAAAAGTGATCAATCAGAAAGACATTCTTGTTTTTCTTTGTTACGCTTCTGTTTTTCAATAATAACCAACGGAAATCTTTTTCACCATTGTCATTTTCATAGCATCTTCAAAATGATTCTTTCACCACCTACGTCATTGCTTAAATCATTTCAGTCATTAATGTTCCACATTTGGGTCTCCATTGTGGACCCTTAAACAAGCAATGCTTATCTTCTATATGTTTTTTTTTAACCACTCAAGAGGAAAATGCTAACTTTTTAAACACTTACGCGTATAGGATTCTTTATTTTTTGTTTATAGAATTAACACTTTTTTTTTCTAACAAAAGTTTCATTAACTTGGTTTGTTTTTCTATAGAGATACATTACTGTATATTTTAAAGTGACAATCTGAGTTAGAAAAAAATTAACTATAAACCACACAAAAAAATTCTAAGTATTTAGTGCAGTTGTATTCGAGGATTCAAACATTATCTTTAAATTATATAAATTGATAACTATATCATATATAAAATATTTTATATAAATTTATAATTCAGCATATTTTAAACATCGAAATATTTTTTGTATTGATGGCACTTCTATTTTTCAGAGGATTAAAATAAATTTCTTTTACTGGAAAAACATTATTTTGAAGTATTTTATACTGATTTTTTATATA
>PYAF01004762.1:778520-807259 GCA_007407185.1 Glycine tomentella
TTATTATGAAAATATTTAAATAATTTAATATTATCTATAATTATATAAAAACTGTCCAGCAATTGAATAGGTATCGCTATTTTAAATCAAATTTTTATATCATATACTTTCTCACTGCATTTTATGTTTTTTTTAATTAAAATATTGGATGTTTTGTTCCCTGAGTGTACTTTGCATGGGTTGGTGTTCTAGTTTAACATAATTAGTAGATACTGATAAATTTTTTTTATGTTCATTGTACTACGTGTTCATGCTAATACTAACAGATATATTAAAATAATGATTAATGGAATAAAGAGAAAGAGAAAGAGGTAGGAATCTACGTAGCAACTACTATCCGCCCATCTTATCTCCATGCACGTACGAATTGAACAACCATTATTTTAGTTTATGTCTGCGGTTCCTTGGTTCAGAGCAATGGCTGTGTACATGAAAAGGAGCAATGAACCAACTTGGATATATATATGCTGTGGGGCAGCTTCCTTGACATTTTTTTATGAAATTAATCAAGTATATTCTTTGGTTAGAGTTAAAAAATAATTTGTATAGGAAATAATTCTTTTGGATATTGAGATGTATATAAAGGTTTAATTTATCTAAATATGTATTCTTTTATGTACACAAATACACATGTTTGGAACTTAAACCTTTAATTAATTACATATTTACGGGATTCGATTATATATGGTCAATTGTTCAGTGTACTGTTTGTGTTACCTTTTTTTATATTTTTTTTATCTTTTTCGATGATTAATTTTTAATATATAAAAATTATTTTTTTATCAATAAATATTAATGATTAATATTATTTTTTTTAGGGTTCTTGAGAATATATATTACCTAGAAGGCTTTCAAGATCAAGTACAAATGAGATACGTTCTTGGGCTCCTCGTCAGATCTCAAGATTATAACATGTTTCTAACATTTGCTTCTTCGGATTCTTTCTTAATTTATTGCAGAGCTGAGCAAACTTGAAATCTATAATTGTGAGTTTGCTCAGCTTTCTTTATTTTATTTTATTTTTTTTAATCGGCGAGTTAATTTGTTCAACTTAAGACTGGTTTTGAGGTACTCAGAAAATGGTGATTGATCTTCAATTGAGAAAACAAATTGGCAGTGTGAAAAAGTAATTTGTACCATGATTTAGCCATTTTATCCACGAATTTGATATCATCCCATCACTTAATCGTGCAATACTGGGAGGAACTAAAGAAGCTTAGAAGAGTTAGAGAGATAAAGGATAAATTAATAAGTTATATATTTTTTTTATGAAATTCAAAATATTAATTGTATTTTTTAATACTTATGTCAGAATCTTAAATGTCATATAAAATAAAACAAAGGATTTAATGTTTTTTCTATAATCAATTGACATTGTTATAGCTTAATATTTTATGGGATAAATAGCCATTTTAATCCTTAAATATATAAATTGACAACAATTTAGTATTTGAAAGAAATAAAATTTGATTTAATTTTTAAAATTGTAATAAATGAGTTAAGTTTGGTGAAACTATTTTATCATTAAATTGTTATGTTCAGTGATTCATTTAATACATTGAGTTATATTTGTAAGGATCAATTAGATATTAAATTGTGAGATTGGATGTAATTATCACATTTTTTTTACACATTCATACACTAAATTAAAATTATTTTTCATTTAGAGATTAAATTATCAAGGGATTATAGGGCCTAAAATAATCATTTTCCCATCTTTTATAATGTAAGGTAAGAATTGTTTTTGCACTTTTTTCGCCTAAAATAAGGGCACCTTAAACAATTCCTTTTAAGTTATTTTATTAAATCATGAGATATTTATTAGAAAATAAATTTTAAACATTTATTATTAGATATTAGGGGAAAATAATAAATTTTAATGGTATCATTAGTGAATATTTGATTTCATGCATTAATTAATTAGTTATTATATGATATATAAAATAATATTACTATATAATAAATTGTTTCTGCTTAGTATTTATAAAAGAAAAAGTATTATTATATATTATAAAAAAATTCACTCAGGGAATTATAATTTTTAACTAAAACTAAAGACTATAACACTTTTAGTCCTTTATACTTTAGACTCTTTTTTCAATTTTATTTGTTTTTTACAAGATTCTTTTGAGTTGTTTTATGCATTGCGTTTTTATTTCTTAACTACTTTACAATAAATGTTATGTACTAAAAATATAAATGCATTATTTCTCTTGTAAATATTGGATGAGAAGACTACCACACATTAATTAACTAATTGAGAAAGTAATTAAGTGAAAAGAGAGATATTATGAGTCCCCATATATAATTTTAATGGTAATTTTGACAAAATAATATAAATCATTAACAAATTTGATGTTACTGACTATATTAACCAACTTTCTTAAAAGTGTAGATTAGTTAAAAAGAGTCTTATGTTGAGGGAGGATAGAGTATTAAGTTTGGTCCTTTATATGCCTTACGAAGTTCAATTTACTCCTTCATGTTTTTAGAGTCAAAATAGTCATTCCAAAACAATGATCATTTTTATTTTGGGATACAATTGTGAACTAAATTTTGACTAATCGGAGACATTAAGCTTGTTCTATTGATCATTTACATGAAAATTATAAAACTCAACTTATGTTTAAATCAAAAAGGGTCAAACATATATAATGAAAATCTTGAAAAAATGAGTCACACAAGTAAGTATAAAAGAATTTAATATTTTTTATAAAAATTTTTTGGTACTCAATGAATTCATTTTTCACGCAATTTTCACTATATTTATCACTTATTTTATTCAAACATCAATTGATTCTATTGCTTTCATATACATGAGTTTGATGGGATAAACTTCACGTCTCCAATTAGTCACTATAAGGTTTAAAATCATATTCGAGAATTGAATACTATCATTATTTCGAAAGGATCATTTTAACTCATTTTAAAAAAGATTAAATTGAACTTTTTAAAACATAAATGACTAAATTGAATATAATCTAAAACATAAAGGATTAAAAATGCATTTTTAGCCAAAATAAAATATATTTTTAAGCAATTAAAACTATTGTTATTTAAATAATAATTATAATATATGTCTAACATATATAAAAAAAATTGAACAATTGTATTTGTACCCATATTTTAAACATTTGTTACTTCACCATAAATGTTGACCGACCATAAACAACATTTGTTACACGCAAAAGAAAAATAAATAAAAGATAAATATAAGGTCAATTAAATGACTAAATAATGAAGAGAAAGAGAGAAAAAGGTAAGTTGTGAAAAAAGCTTTACAAAAATATTATCAATAAGCTTCTTTTCTATAAATTAATGTTATTTGATATAAATAATACTTCATGAACATATTATCAATAAGCTTTTTTTTTTTTTTTACAAGAGGAAACAAAAGAAAACCCACTAGTTACAAAGGAAAGAGACACCTACAACATGTGCTAACAATTAAGAATCTATGCCACTAGATACTTTATCAAATATCAAGTAACACTAATGGTTCATGCATTAGTTCTCGCACCCATCTTTGTCAAGTAATCTGCACAATATACATAATTTCCCTCTCGTCATATATGGAACAATTGTCAGTCCCACTGGACAGTGGTGTAATTTAAAAGAATTAATAATAATTGCCTGCATCGATCCATAGTGGTGGTAAATGGAGATATCCTCCTTTATAAGCTTTATTGCTAAGTAGTAAATCACACGGTGAAAGCTTGTGTCCCAACATATCTTCAACTATGAGACAAGGCTATGACTTAAGAACGAAGAATATTAGATCATATATATGCCCACATTACCAAATAAGCCTTTTAAGAAAACCCATGCATGAATATCAATAACCAAACCTTGAAATGTTGCATATTGCATTTCCATGCATCCATATTCATTCAAAACGGCATAAATTAATCCCCTTATGCTTCTTCCACAAATTTCACGCGGGAGTTGGGACAATGGTTATGCTTGGCCAAGAATCAACCTATGCATAGGCAATGGAAACATTATTCTTGCAAGCTCACACTTCGGAGGCAATTATATGTGCATTGTTTCACTTTTTTTTTTGTTGTTGTCAAAACCAGTTTGTTCTTAGAGAACCAAATGTGCCATCAAGTAATAGGAATCAAGTTAATCAAGCTTAATGATATCAAGTAAACTTAATAGGAATCATTTTGATTTTCTAGCTAGATATTTACAATATAATTAATAGATTTTTCTTATAATTCAGGTTCTTGGTGACATGTGATCTTAATGATATCAAGTGTAATCTTACATTTTAAAAAAAATACATTTAGTCTGTCATCTATGTAAATATACTTTTACTTGAATCATTTTAAAAATACATAATTATAAATATTTGATAGTTATATATTTATCTCCATCCCAAATGTCATTCAGCATTTTCCTGCTATTTGTATAGGCTAGCTTCTTTGTCTTGAGAAATTTTATAACTATTCCTAATATATTTAAACTCTAAGCTAATTTAACCTATGATTAACCAAGTTTAAAAATATACTCTGCCTAGTAATAGAGAATTGGATAAATATACAATTTTTTTAAAAAAAAGTCTATTCTAAAAATATATTCTAATTTTAATAATTCAAATGGCCTAATTAAATTGGAAATTGAATTATATGACCCTAGTGGGGTGGGGTGGGGTGGGGTGGGCGTACTGAATTCCATGAAAAAATGTGAAGAAAGAATCTTTTCTCCCACGTGTAGAAACGAAAGAGAATCATCCATGTAGTGTGGGGCCTTTGTCATCTTATCTATCTTTTTCATCGCATTTCATTGTCAAAGTCCATAACAATTATTCATTAAATTATATAAATATAAGGAAGAATCACTGAACTGAAACATAAGAATCAAACGGTTCTGATTGATGGATGCGAAGGTTGATTAGAAACTTTACCACCAGATTGATGGGGTCCTTATTTGAGTGAACAAAATTGACCTACAAATGAAGGGTCATAATTGTGGGGTTGACCCAAACTATATCACGGTGCTGATACTGTGTTCAGCACAACATATAGTTACACAGAATGATGCCTATATAAGCATTTGCTTGAAAACCCTGATCTTCTTTCTCATGCCTCTTTTGTGGTGTTTTCTCTCTCTCTCTCTGTGAAATGAAGCACTTTGCTTAGAGCTTCTTCTGATCTTTGAATCTGTAAGTGCTTTCATCCCCTTATCTGATTTTATTCTGTGAATTTGTGTTGCTACTTGCATGTTCCAGGGCATTTCCAGAAAGCATACCTTTTGTTTTTTAAAAAAATCTTTTGATGGGTCATCTCTGAAAAGGGTTTTTGTTTCTTGGGTCAAATTTGATTTTGCAGTTTTTTTATGAAATCAATTTTACAATTTTGGGTGGTTAGAACAAAGGGTTGAACTGGGGAGAAGGAATTTGAAGTTTTTTTTTTTTAATATATATATATATATATATATATATATATATATATATATATATATATATATATTTGCGGCTTTTTAAAAGATGATGTGCAGCTTCACCTGGGAGTAAAGGGTGTGAAGGTTGAAGGAATTTTCTTTATTCTGATTGTGTGGTATGATGTATATATCTACTTAGAGGGGAAAATTTTGAATTTGGGTCTTGATTATACGCTGAAGAAAAAATTGTCTGCTCTTGAGATTGCTGTGTTGGTATTGACTTAATTAAAGCCTTAGCCTTTAGTAGGTAATTACCCACGTCAAAAGTTGATTTTACTAAAGTATAAGATATTTTGTTTCATTGATTTGATTCCAGTAGTCAATCGTAATTTCAAGTGGAATGGGATATTTGTATTCTTATGTACATCTATGTTGAATGGCATATTTCTTCTAATTGGGGTTCATGCTTAATTTTTCTTTCATTTACCCCCTTTTGTCTCCCCCCTTTCCATCCATATTTTCCCTGACCACACTTTATTATTTCTACTTGGAACTTTGGGACATAAGCCAATGAAACATGGTTTTTGGTTTTTGTAAATTATTTATACGATATTGATGTACTTTATGAATGATCTGTTTGGTGTTTTGGCAAGTTTTCTGTTGGCTTAACCTGAGCCCAATGATGTTGTAGTTTGATTTTCAGTGTTGTTGGGATAAGACTTTGTTGTTGTTGTTGTATTTTGTACTATATCATCATGTTCGTTAACTATTTGCCTTTGATTTTCAGTGATCTAGATATCTAGATACAGAATTGGAAATGGATTCAAATGGGAGCCTACGTGCTAACACCTGGGCAAGGTCTTCGTCCTTGACCTCTCCTGCAAATGGTTTATCCTCAGATCCTCTTTCTTTCCCAGGTTTTGGTTTGCAGCATAATCAACAAAAATGGGATGTTCCCTCAAATTCCGATTTTGGGATCAGGGCAGAAGCACCTTTCAAAGAATTCAATCAGCCCTCTCAAACCCAGTCTCCGCTTGCTTGCAACTCAAACAATGAGATTGAAATCCCTGGTCAAGAAAACTGTCATCTGAGTGAATCATCACAAACCAATACACTCCAAGATTGGGACCCCAGTGTGATGTTGAATAACCTGTCTTTCTTGGAAGAAAAGATTCATCAGCTCCAGGATCTAGTGCATTTGATTGCTCGTCAAAAAGGCATTGGACAACCTAATGAACTTGTAACTCAGGAACAGCAGCTCGTCACAACTGATCTCACATCAATCATTATTCAATTGATCTCTACCGCAGGTAGTCTTCTCCCTTCTGCTAGGCATAACCTTGTAAACACTAGTTCATTGGTTGGACAGATTGACCAGCTTTGTGGGACGACCGTTCCTCCTGTGACCAGTGCAAGTAACGGCTGTATTCCACCACAGAATAATGGTGAAAAAATATTGTTTGATCAGTCCATGCAGACTGATCTACCAAATAACGGTGAAATGGAGCAAAAGTACAATATGGTAGAACATGAATTGAAAGATGAAGAAGATGTAGAGGATGGAGAAAACCTTGCCCCTGGTTCGTATGAGATTCTACAATTAGAAAAAGAAGAAATCCTTGCACCTCATACCCATTTCTGTACAATTTGTGGGAAGGGATTCAAGAGAGATGCAAATCTTCGAATGCACATGCGAGGCCATGGTGACGAGTACAAAACCCCGGCAGCGCTTGCCAAACCGCACAAAGAATCTGTATCACCAAAGCCTATCAAGAGGTATTCCTGCCCCTATCCTGGCTGCAAGCGCAACAAGGATCACAAGAAGTTCCAGCCTCTGAAGACGATCTTATGTGTCAAAAACCATTACAAAAGGACGCATTGTGACAAGAGTTACACTTGCAGTAGGTGCAACACCAAGAAGTTCTCAGTCATGGCTGATCTAAAAACTCATGAAAAACACTGTGGTAAGGATAAATGGCTCTGTTCGTGTGGCACAACATTTTCTAGGAAAGACAAGCTTTTTGGGCACATTGCTCTTTTCCAAGGGCATGCACCAGCCATTCCTTTGGATGACTCTAAAGGGGCAGGGGTAACTGAGGCACCCATTCATGACAGCAAAGAGAACAACAGTAAGGTACAGAGCATGAACTTCACTTTTGGATCAAATCCTTCAAATGCAAATGAAGTTCCAAATGCCATGGATGTAAAAGGCGATAGCGATGATCCTATCAATTATTTCTCATCATTGAACTTTGAAGCCAACTTTGGTGGGTTTAGTGAATTCACCAGACCTCTCTTTGATGACCCGGAAGGTTCATTCTCTTTTGTCATGCCTGGATCTTTCAAATCTGGAGGAGAATCAAGTTCTGACAATCTTTTGTAACAATGGTACTCCCATTGGCTCCGTTAATAACTTAGTATCTATGTTTCTCTTAATTGTGAAGATATAAAACTTTCTGGTTTGTGTTAAATTTGTAAAGCCAGTTTAATTTCACGACCATGCAAATCCTTAAGAAGAATGATAGATTTTCTTGATGATTTTATAAATTATAAATTGCGCGTTCGCATCTCGGTTATTCAGCTACCTTTTACTGTGTTGTCAAAAGAACGACGATATACTTGATCTTTTTTAACAAACAGCTTTTATATCGGTCGTTCTCTTGTTCAAAAGCCACAACTACTCCTTAGAGGCCAATAAGAATCAGAATTGCCCGGGGTGAGCAAGAGCTAAAAGAAAATTCTAGCTACAATTTACGATCTTCTCTTGATGTAAAGATCATAACAACACCGAAGTTAGATCGTAGTTACTAGAAGAAAGGTAGTAGTTTGTTAATAGAATTGAATTGTTCGATTGTGGTACTTTTCTTGCTATTCAAACACATTGTCGAAAGGGAAGGATCGAATTAGCTGTGGTTCAAGACAAGTGGGTAATGAGATTTTATAGCTCTAGTTCAAGTAGGTTGGTCATGAGATTTTATACATCCTAGTATAAATAATAAGTTTGGATCTTTTATATTTAAGTTTGTGTCATGATTTCCGTTGTGATAAATTTGTCATAATTGAGATTACAACGATATTAAAATATAAATATATATTATAAAAAGAAATAGACACGTCTTTTCATTAAAAATTGATGTTTTGTTTTATTAAACAATTAATATAACTTTAATAATTCTAAAAGGATGTATCACTTTTTTTTCAAATTATTCTTTGTTATTCTTTATCATTTAATTTATTCTAAAAAATATTACATAACATAAATATTTATATATAAACAAACCTAACAACGAGACATGTTAGAGATAGGTTTGACTTATTCTTGTAGAAGGTAGGATAGGTTAGGTTTAAAATAGATGAATTTATATTTGACTTAATTACAAATTTTATCATCAAACTTTCATATTTTAAAAATTTTACTACTCAAGTTTTAATGTTTACGAATTTTACCACTTAACTTTCATAATTTTATAGATTATACAACTTAAGATTTTTTTTTATGAATTTTACAATCTAACTTTCAATATTTTACGAATGTTATCATTCAAATTTTTTTATTTTTGTAAATTTTACTATCATGTTAGTAACAAAATGACGTCATTTTATTTTATCTTTAACTTTTTTGTGACACATGAGTGGTGGTAAGATGTACAAAAATTGAAAACTTGGATGGTAAAATTTGAAAAAATAAAACATGGATGGTAAAGTTTGCAAAAAAATAATGAAAGTTAAGTAATAAAATTTTCAATTTTAACCTTTATATTTTTTTAACTAGTCCTCATCTCGATTGAGTCTTATGAGATTTTGATAAATCTATAAGGAACCCATCACATTTTTTTATAACTTTAATTTACTTATATATTTTTAAAATATTTATTTTAAGTTCATATTTTGTCTCAAAGAAAATGATCTAATTCGATCTTTATCATCCATCATCCACAAAATATAATTTAATATTAAAGTCTAAATATATTTTTGTTCTTTATTGATATACAAACACTTAATTTTATTTCCTTTATAATTTGATTTTTTGTTTGTTTCTTGTTTTGTTAAAAAAAACTTCTAAATCTATTATCATAAATCTAATATATGTTTATGCTAAACTAAGTTGAAAATTCATTCAATATATAAACTTATGGAGATCATACATAAAAAAAAATTAACAGTCAACATAATAATAACTTTTAATCACATGTTACAAATTTTGAATAATAAGGAAGTTTCATAATAAAATAATAACTTCAATTTAATTATAAAATATCATCAAATAATATAAAAAAAATGATCATGTAATCATATTTTTTTTAATAAAAAAATTAGGTTTATTTAGCCGTGGATCCTATCATCACAAAAAGGCGCGTTTGGATACAGAGAACAGCAGAAGTCATTTTAGGTGCATAAACAAAAAGGCGCGTTTGGATACAGAGGGGATACAAAGTTCTAGCTAAGCAAGGAACAAACTTTTCAAATAAATGTACGTACTGCGCAATCGATTAAGCATTCAAAATCATATATCAGACATCTTGCTCCACTTAACACAGATTCTTTTTTTCTTTTCATTGCAACAACAAAATAAATAACAAGGAGATGAATGCCAACATCACTATGCAAACCTTTTTATAAATCATACCTTAGGGCGAAAAGGATTAAATATTTACCTTGTACAATCAAAACATATACAAAGGACCCAAAAATCCAAAAATCAAATTAAGGAATAAAAAATAAGAAATAAGAATTCTAAAGTTACAAAGTACTAATTAAAACTAAAACAAGTATAAATAAATAAAAAATACATAAATCTCTACCTTGAAATAACCTTATTTTGGCTAGCTAAACAATGAACATAGGGTTTTGGTCCCCACTAGAAGCAAGAATAAGTTAAGGTCATCAACATAAGACCTGAACAATGTACAGATTATTGTCTACAACATAAGTAAATATGGCAATCAATATGAAAAAACCAAATATAAAAAGTTATCATACACCACTTACTATCAGAATATAACTGAATAACTTTCATCTTAATTGTAATCTCATTCCTTTTGTATTCTCTTTTATGTTTCAACACTATAGGTATATTACCAGGGTTAGATACAGTGCCTCGTATTTTTGTGGTTGAACTATGGCTAAAATCTTATATTTGAAAGGGATTTGAGGATTTTGATTTGATTATCTGTGTACTTTCCACAAACCATCCAATTTCTGAAGTACAAAAGACACAGTAAATTAAAATAATTAGGTATAACATGTTTCTTGCGTATGAGAGTGTTCTTGTTCTTGGGAATGGTTCTTTAGGGATATTTTATTTGTGTGGGAGAATCAGACTAGGGACTCTATTTTTGTCTTATCATATGTGAGTCATGCATCTATTACTTGGACTTCTCAACATTTCATGTTTGTTTTCAGTTCCTTTATTTGGATTAATATGTTTTTTTTTTTTTTTTTTTAATTGTTAGGCTTCCCTTCAGAATTGACTTGTTCTGTCTGAGGAAGGACTCCCTTATTAGATTGCTTGTCTACTGTGTTGTAGATATGTCACAAAGGTTAAATGCATTGCTTGCATTTTAGGTGCTAAACTCTAAGTCATGAAGTATGAATGTCTTCTGCTTAGAACATGGAATCAAGATTGGGTTTTTTTATTTCCCTTTTCCCTTGGTCAGAAATTAGATACCACGAAACAGTGAATTATCTTTCAACCTGGATGCGAACACTTATTTCACATTATTAATTACTATATGTGTGTGATCTGTATACTTATTTTGTGTGCTTTTTTTTCTCTGCAAGTGCTTCATATTTAGATGTGCCTGTTGTGTTGGGGCAATGTATGGGTCAACACTTGAGTAAAATGCAAATATGAGGATCTCTTTCACATGAATTCATGTTGTATTGGTGGTTGGTTTGCACTTTTGAAGTAACAAATGGGTGCTACATGCTAAGAGAAGGAAACAAATCCGATTAGTTAACCAAGAGCTGGGCATGATATCTGTTGTAATGGACATAGACCTTGCACACTCCCTTTCGGTTCAAGTTCTCGTGACTCAATAAATTCAATTTTGTATTTATAATCTTGTTGCATATAATTTCAGAAATTGAGTAAATTACATTGACTATTTATGAGATTTCACAAAATTACACAAACTATTTGTTTTATTTTTACTCCTATGCTAAATAGGTATACATACATACACACACATATATATATATATATATCAATTGCCGTGAAAATAAATAAATGTTTCTATTTTTTTCATGATACATAGGAGAGTGCAAGATCCAACCAAACACGGAGGCTTTCTAAATAATCTTGGATACACAGTAGCATTATTAGAATTTGTTTACAAGACTAATGCAAGTGTAATTATGAAAAAGCTTATTTACTTATTTAAATTTATTATATAAACATGTTTGTTTGGAAAAGCTTGTGCAATCTTAAGATATATCCATAAGCTGGTTTAAGCTTATTTTATTTAACTCTTCACCTAACGTAAGAAAACATAATACTTCTATAAAAAAAAACAGTTTAATTCTACTGTTTCTTCGATTAAAGCAATTTTATATTTACTAACACTATTTATTCAACGAGACCTTAATTAAGTTGTTTATCCCAATAAACCCAATCATTATAATGACATTTAATGAGAAAACACTGAAAAAAAATATTTTACACTAGATAAATTCATGAAATTTTATTTTGATGTAGTATAGCGATACTATTCACAATCCCTGTTGTGAGGAGGGTTTTTAAGTCGTTGCTACCAAGCTGGCTAAAATGTAATTGATTAATATTTATAGGTAATGTCAATCAAAACTGTTCAGCAGGCTCAACTGAACTGTTTGCCACTGGCTCAGAGTCCATATTGAGAGTTGTGAAGCAGAATGAGCTTCAAACCGCTTGCAACTCCCTTTGATGGCTTCCTTAAACGACAAAATTTCTCCCTTAAGACTACGTCGTCTTGGCAAGACCAAGTCTGTCCTCGAGGAATGCTGTTGTCCCACAAGAACCTCTCAGAGAATGGGTTCACTAGACTCCCACGAAACTCTTGCACTGGCTCACATAGCAACCCCTGAAGCAGTCACAGAAAGAAGTAATGTCAAAAGTTTAAAATATTATGAGAGTTGAGTGGATAAAGAATGCTAGGAACACATTTTTTTAGCATACTCCTTCAAACACAATCTGTTTAATTGTTTAAAATTTATTAAAACTACAAAATCAAAGAGAGAGCCATTAAATATGATGTGTGATCCTCCAAATTTTATCATTTTCAATAAATTTCAGCTAATGAAAGTGTTTGAAGGAGTGTGGTAGAGTGTGTGTGTTCTCGAGTATAGTAATATGAAAGGATCATGTTATATAGATAACTTATGATACCTCTGCCATGCATTTGATTTTCAAAGTGACATCCTCACTAAGCAGGATAAGTTGTCCATCACTTTGGTTTCTTCTGTATAGAAGAGCAAAGTCAAGGATGTGATCTTCTACTGTTGGTGAAGCAATTTCCATGGAGAACTTCTGGGGTGAAAGAGAAGTCCAACTCTCTTGACTAAACTGAGTGTGAGGAGAAGCAGGAGGGGTTGGAGCAATTAGCCTTCCTTCATCCACTGAGCTGTGGATATGAATCCACCAGTTTGACTTCACCATACATTCTTCAATCCATTTCAATGCCAAAGAAGCCTCTGAAATTCTTCTGAAAATTGTGAACTGTTGCTTCATACGGTCCAGTTCCCTTATAACTGACGTTACATAGTGATAACTGGGTTTGTTAGAAACAATAACACTTCATTTGAAATAGTAAAGGACAAGGCACATAATATTTTTAAAACACATTACCCAATCTTGGAATGATTAACCGAGTCCCCTTGAGACCTTGTAAAAGCTGCAGAGCTTTTCTTGATTCCTTGTTCACAAGAGATGTAGTATCCACAATCATGTTCCAGCTGCTCTTCTTTGGCACCCCACTAATATCCTGCAAATGAAAAAAAAATGTAAGCATACACTAAACAATGTATTGAACCATTCTCAATAAATATGAATGCATGATATTTTACTATGTCAACTTACAGAAGGGTTGATACGCTGGTCTAGAATATGTCCAAAATTACTCAAATGAAGGCTTTTGGAAGCAGAAACAGGAGAACAAGTGCCTGATCTCCTCTTGTCTCCTGAGTTCCTCAGTGATTGGAAGGGTACCCTTTCCACTTGGTCCTTAAAATCTTGCTCCTGTGCGAACTTGATATGGCTGCTGAAAGGCTTTCTTTGCAATTTTTGATCCTGGACTCCTTTTAGAGCTTGATTCTCTTCGTTTGAGGTGGGGATCATGTTTTCATCTGGATATAAGTTGGGACAAAAATTATCTTTCTTTTTCAAAAGCCGCAATCGAACGGTATTTGGACTGAAGTTTTCCTTATCTGGAGTGAAGATCTCTTCTTCCTCTTCTTCCCCATCCAAATCAGAGAGAAGATCCTTTGAGATTGTTTTGTTTATGATATCCTTCTGGTTCATTCTGCATAAAGAGGGGCCTATGTTTTCATTTGGATACATGTCAGGATTAAATGTACCCTTTGAAAGGGGTGACCTTTGTGACTTGGAATGTTTAATTTGTTCTAACTTGCCTTTCTTTTTCAAAAGCCGCAATTGAAGGGTATTTGGACTGAAGTTTTCCTTATCTGGAGTGAAGATCTCTTCTTCCTCTTCTTCCCCATCCAAATCAGAGAGAAGATCCTTTGAAATTGTTTTGTTTATGATATCCTTCTGGTTCATTCTGCATAAAGAGGGGCCTATGTTTTCATTTGGATACATGTCAGGATTATACGTACCCTTTGAAAGGGGTGACCTTTGTGACTTGGAATGTTTAATTTCTTCTAACTTGCCTTTCTTTTTCAAAAGCCGCAATTGAAGGGTATTTGGACTGAAGGTTTCCTTATCTGGAGTGAAGATCTCTTCTTTCTCTTCTTCCCCATCCAAATCAGAGAGAAGATCCTTTGAAATTGTTTTGTCTATGATATCCTTCTGGTTCATTCTGCATAAAGAGGGGCCTATGTTTTCATTTGGATACATGTCAGGATTAAACGTACCCTTTGAAAGGGGTGATCTTTGTGACTTGGAACGTTTAATTTCTTCTACCTTACCCTTCTTTTTCAGAATCCGCAATTGAAGGGCATTTGGATTTAAGTTTTCCTCCTCAGGAATGAAGATTTCTTTTTCCTTTACCTCCCCATCCAAAACAGAGAAAAGATCCTTCTTGTTCATGTTGCATAAAGTGGGATCTATGCTTTCATTTGGATAGATATCACATGTATCCATTAAAATGTGTCGTGACCTTTGTTCATGTTGCATAAAGTGGGATCTATGTTTAATTTCTTCTATTTCACCCTTCTTTAAAAATCGCAAGTGGAGAGTATTCGGACTGATGTGTTCTTTATCTGGAGTGTAGATTTCTTCGTCTTCTTCTTCTACTTCCCCATCCAGAACAGAGGAAAGATTCTTTGAGATTGTTCTGTTTCTGATATCCTTGTCATTGCTCATTGCAACTTCAACATTGTCTGCATTCTTCAGTATGCTCTTGCTAGTTCGAACCTGAGGAGCACTAGTAGCTTTACCTCTTCTTGACCAAATATTTGTTGAAGTTTTCTCCATTGCTTTTACGCAGCTTTCAAGGATTTCCATATCAGAGTGCAGGGTCTGATCCTCATTCATAATATTCAAAACTACTTCTTGTGGCATTGACAAATTGACTGATTCTATCTGATGCGGTGTGGGGGAGATGCTATCTGTGTGCTTCTTTCTAACATCTTGAATTATTTCATTGAGTGAGTGCCCTTGGTCATGACAAAATTTATCATTCAGCAGCTGTGACAGTGACTTATACATAACTTGCTTTCCTTCATCAGATAGAGAATCCATGTCAGCTTTCTCAACAATTTTGATTTGTTCAACTTTGGTGCCAGGCATAACTTCCTCAAGTGGCAGAAACACATCCTCAGAATAGAAAATTCCAGCTCCAGCAATAAAAGCATCTGTAACACTTCCGTCATCTCTGAGGGTACATTCGGATTCAGATGCATTAGTTGTTATTACATCTTCAGCTGCATGAAGAGATTCTGGTACTGTAAAAATATCTATAATGCTTTCATCATCTTCAGATTCACATTCAGTTTCTTTAGGCATTATTACAGCTTCAGGTGCACTTTTGTCATCAAGAGACGAAGGAGCTGTATTTACAGGCAAGCTGGAATAATGCTTTTCAAACAAATTCTCATGACCAGATGGCAATGGAGGAGTAAATATGTCAGGTGGAGTATGGAACTGCAGCATTTTGGTCTCCAAAACAGCTTCCACAGCTGGCAAACATGAAGTATCAGACAAATTTTCTGTCAGTGTGTCATCACATTCGACAAGTGATTCCACATAAGTTGGTGATAGAACCTGGCTCACAGAGTCACACAAATTGTTTTCACCATCAGATATCGTAGGCAAATATGATGTTTCAGTTCCAAAAGGGTCAGTTGGGATTCCAATTGCTTCCTCTTTTGATGGGCTCTTCCTTTCTTCCTCACAACATAAAGAAATCATGTCTTCCAACATCCAAGGTTCCAAGGGAATCTCCACTTTCACAGTTAGTTCCACATTCTCATCAAGGAATAAAGAACTGATATCCTCAACAATTGAATCCATTGATTCAATTTCTTCCATTTCAGCAGGACAGCAGTTCAAGTTCTGCAGGTCCCAAAAACATATTATAATTACAACAGAAAACAGAAAAGCAAGCCTGGTACATGGATCAATCAACACGGCAAATTTTAAAAAATATAACACAAGACTTAACTAATATTAAAACATATAAAATTAGTATAAATTAATAATATGAATCGAAAAAGACAACTGATTTTTTTAAGGTGATCGCACGAATAATTAGAAAAATAATATAATAATATAATATTGTAATATTATAATATTTTTTAATCATTGCAATATGCTCATTTGCACTTGTATAAAATTAAAAATAATTGAAAAAAATGTGTAAAAAACCTATAAAATGAAGCTAGACATAAATACATGCCCACACCTTTTGTGGTATCTTTTCTATGAGCACTAAAAGTACTCCATTCAGACAGCCAGAAAATAAGGTCTAATCTCTTTGGGACGTGGAAATAAACAAAGTGCGTTTTACTTTTTACAACAAAACTTTCTATGAAAATTATAACTCAAATCATTCAAAACAAAACAAACTATTTTAATCTTATAATTTATTTTATCTAATAATGGTAATACACTCAAAATAAATAAAACATCTTGTGTGGTATTCACTTTTATGAACACTAAAAGTATTACCTAGTTCATAGTTAAAAGACTAATGCCTAATTGTGACGTAGAAATCAACAAAGTAGATTTTACCTTTGTTGATTTTACCTATTTTTAATGTAAAAAAATTCATGGATAAGACTAATAATCAAACCCTGTATACTTACACATGTTAAAGACACTCAAGTATCTATCAACTATGTCGAGCTTGTCTGTACCTAGTGCACTAACTAATTTTGAAATGTGAATGCTTCCTTCCTCGATTCATTTTATATATGAACCTCAAATAATGTTCCCATCCTATTCAATTACCAAAACTCCCAAACAAAACATTTAATTCAAAGTAAATTAATTAAAGAAAAAAAGAATCAAGAACAATCTCCGCAAACATAGCGAATGAAATCGTATTCGTACCTGCATTTCTTCCTCCTCCTCCTCTTCTTCTTCTTCTTCTTCCTCTTCCGCAACCGAATCCAATTGCGCCACGAACGGGTTCTCCAAATCATACGCGCGACTTATCGGAATCCAGTGCAGCCGATAAACCCTACTCGAAACCCCGACCCTCAGCGTTTCACCTTCCTTCATCTCCACGCTCACCATCGGTTCGATCCTCCTCCCGGACACCCACGTCCCGTGCACTGCCACCTCATCAACATTCAAGAAAACCTCATAAACACCAAAACATTTGTAATTAAAAAGAAAAGAAGAAAAGAGAGTGATTGAATACCGGAAGATAAGTCGAGGAGGGAGAAGGTTCTGGAAGAGGGCTTGGAGCGGATCTGGAGGTGGAAGCGGCTTATGCTGGGGTGCGTCAGCATGAGGTCACAGTCGGGGTGACGACCCACGAGGAGCACGTCCACGTGATCGGCACGTGACTTCTTCTCTTTCTCCTCTTCATCGTTGGGCTTGTTCACGATGAAGATGTTTTTCAGAACCATGTTGTTCTTCAGCACCGTTAGCACCGGGATTTCGCCCTCTTTTTCTTCTTCTGCCTTGGATTGATTCTCTGAACCCATTGTCGAAACGAACGGTGTTTTTTTTCTTTTTCCCCCCTTCTTTCTTGGTTTTGTGAGAAGTGTGGTTCAGTTTTGTGATTTTTTGAAGGAGTGAAGGAGAGAGTGAGGTTTTTAAGAAATGAGAGGGAGAGAGAGTTTGAATTATTGGAAAACGGTTACCGTTTGGCTACGAATGGGCAACGGCTATTTCTGGCTGGGTTTTTAATTGAGTTTTAATGCCGATTTGTTTCTTTTATTAATTTCAAATGTGTGGTTTTACTCAATCAGGATTCTTTGTATGCAGACAATTTGAATTTGTTGAGGTTTCAATTTTTTTGAAATGATTTGGTCATGTTAATTTTTTTTTTTTTGGTACATATTTGGTCATTTTAAAATGCCGAATAAAGAAATAATTTAAGAGTTTAATTCCTAATCAACACTATAACGGTGCACTTTTTATTGAAAACTATTTATTAATTTCTTGGCCAGTATTCTTTACAATATTGATATTGATTAACAGGGTTCTAAATTTGTATGCAATTTTTTTTTTGTTTTTTTGTATCAAATAATTAAGTAAATATTTTCATGTAATTTTCAAAATAATCATTATAAAAGCTACCAAATTCATGGTATACAAATTTTCGTCGTTTTTTGTTTTTGTTAGAAAAAATTATATTATCAATATGTATTATTTATGGTATATATTTCTTTTGGTGCTCATGTTATATATTATTTATTCATAATTTAACAATTTAATAATATGTTGCAATTTTTTTTGTATAAAATTATGTGTTTTATGTTAGTGGTTAAAATGTTATTTTATATATAAAAAGCTATTTTTTAGATCATCATAGTGATTAATTTTTATCAGCAAACTTAACTCATCATATTTACTTAGATATTCATCCTCTTTAAATTATGTTTCTTCTATCCACAACTTGAGATGGTGTGTAAGGAGATTGAACCCAATTTCATTTAGACAATCGAATGAATGATATGTTGATAAGTAAGTATCTTTGAAATATCTCTTAAAAAAGAGAGTCTTTGAGGTGTCTCCTAACTTATTGGGTCTGAGACTAATTTTACTCATGATATGTGACAGTCATTAGTTCAAGAAAATTTTGTACATAAAAGGAATTGAATATGGGTTCTCATACTAAATAGATTATTCCTCCAAATATGAATGCAACATGATCTTATAGCAATACACCAATCTTATATTATGGGTTAAATCAATGTGTTTGAAACATTAATTAAGAAATAAAAATGATTGTGTTTTATTAATTTGTGACAATTCATTTCTAGAATGATTACTAATGTATTTTATCTTAATTATTCATTAATTTGAATTTATTAATTAATATTCTTTAAACACTTGCTAGTAAAAGTATTTAGTTATGCATCATTCAATTTTGAAGATGTAGATGCCTTGTCGAAGTACAAAATTGAAGCCTATGTCACTCAATTGATATGCATTATTGGGCATAAAATAAAACCACGCTTTTTTGACAGAAAATAAAACCATGCTAGATGGATTTAATCTAATATACGAAAAATTACAAAAAAATGTTCATTATATGAAAAATCACAACAACAAAAAAAAGCCATTGAACTAAATGGCAATCAATGGCATATAAAAAATGGCATAACAATTTGACAAATGAAATTCAACCAGATGGTTTTATTATATCTACGGGTAAGCTTCACTCAAGAGTCAACTTTTATCAATCCTCAAAACAATAGGAAAGGAATTGGCTGTCCGCATCTCAAACTGACTAATAAAAGTTATATTTGAATTAAAAACCATTCCAAAACTCAGATAAATAACCTCTCCAAACATTCTCCACAACTTCCAACAATCGTACAACGTTGATAAATTGTAGCTTTTTTTAGTATACGTGACAACAAGAATTAAACCTAAGACCTTATAAAAACTCCCTAAACTCTCCATCACTAGGGACCAACCTTACTGAGTTGACAGATATAGCTAGAGCAAGATTAAATAGCCAAAAATAAGGACTGGCTGGATATGTTATTTACTATAGCTCAATTTTGAGTATTTTCTTTTCAATAGTTTGTCTTGTACAAAGAAAAGGAAATGGTTAGGAAACATTCTTGAGTGTTTTCTATGTCCTAAATCAACATGACTCTTGGAGGTTCAGTGTCATTCAAGCCTGCAAATCTTGGTCCCATATTTTGGAGATTCATATAGTCATATTATGTCAGTGATCAATCATACAATCTAATTAGCACTTTGTTAAATTATCAGCTCCTTCAATAAAAGGAGAGAAAAAATTCCCGTTAATAGTGTACACAAACATAACTGGAAATAACAATTACTAAATCTGAAAATTATAAAAAAAAAAAAAAGGAAAAACAAATTTCATTTGCAAAACATATGATTACATTGCCATTGACATGAACTCCTTCAGAGTTTAATCCATCAAAATCCCACAACAAAACAACTAATCCTGCTTATTACGAGCAGCCCTTGCACGATGCCTCAGTTCGGCTCTTTTCCACCTAACAATCATGTAACATAAGGAGAAGAGTGTATTGACCTGCATATAGAGAAAGATACTTCAAGTCAATATTCGATATGGAAAAAATACTAGCACTGAGAAGGTTATGTGAAAGAAAGTACTAACCAAGATTATCATAGAAATAACAAGAAGTGGTCCAGACCAAAGAACAGACATAAATAGTCCACTTGGATCAAAGTAATTCTGACTAGAGAAGCTTTTCCAGTTTTTACCCAAAAATCTGTTCAGACTCTCCGCAAGATATACACCAGCCACTGCATCAAAACAATTTGTCAGTAAGACAAGCTTCAAGATTTGTTTAATTTTAATAAAGAGATATAACAACCAAGTCTTTTCCCACTAGGGAGATTGACTAACAATGATGCAAAGTGCAAACAACGTCATAGTGTTTTATTGTGACAACAAAGAGGAAATTTAATAGATTAGAAGCTCAAAAATATCTGCAAGACTGCAAGCATACAAGGAGATGGAAAATATTAATAGAAGTTAAAATACATTCCTAGTAGGGGTTGCAAAGTTCAAACAACACAAAAATTCGAAGTCATGTAACATGGATAAAAGTGAAAGATTGATGATGTTAAAATGAAAAACTAGTTGCAGAAAAATGCACTGGTTATCAACAAAATTTAATGACTACTAGTCACAGTCTGACAGATATATATAACCATTATCGGGCATCTACCAGTAACAAACATTTTAAACTTTAATAGCTGGTCTTTGAGATGGTAAAGTGCACATGTGCCTCATTTAAGTGTGATGTAACTTTTCTGTTTTACGAAAGATGAATTCAGCAAACATAAGACTCAGGCAGAGAATCCCATATCCATATTTGCCAGTCACACTAGACAAAGCCAGAAACTTGCTAACACAATATCAGTCTAGTGAAATACCGAAATTACTTGAACAACTCTTATGACCACAAATACAGTTCTTGGTCCTCACCTTCTCAAAGCACCTCAAAGATGTCAGGTCAATTCATTAATATATAGAAGACCCATGCATGTATATCACAGTATTGACTCCCACATGTAATTTTGAAGAACCTTCAACATTTTACATATAACTTCTAGACCTTAAGTTTTAATCTCAGATACATCCCTTGTTCAATTAATTATAACTCCAGGGAATGGCTACATCCAATTGTACCCTTATCTCAATTAATAACTTAAGATCAAAGATTGCTACTTATGGTGGAATTGTCAAGCGAGTGAAATGGTCTTGTTAGACCACATTAGTCTGTGTGTTTAAGTCCCCAATTCATAATTTCAACTGCCAAGTACATCCTCAAGAATATAGCCTTAACTTCAAAAACACAACCATATTCCTGAAAACATTGCGTTGCAGACTAAGAAATTGGAACATAACTGAGGGTTTTATTGAATCTGAAAACAAGCTCTATGAGCACATACATTAGAGGAATCACTCCCTCTTCCAGAGCAAAAGCTCCTTGGAGGAAATACTTTCTCTGCCCAGCAAAAAAGCCTAACAACAAAATGAACCTCCCCCTTTATCAAACTAACCTTGCCCCCCTATATACACGCTAACAACCAGCCAATTCAGTTCCTTCACATCCCTCAAGAACCTTCTTACCCTTAGTATAGAGTCCAATAGGTGCCACTTGACCTATTATCCAAACCAAGCCCTGTTATGGTAGAATTATAATCAAGGGTCCTAAAACATTTTTACTAACATTCCAGCACATTGACCTTGAATGTATTGAGCTTGAATATTCAAATTAATCGATTAAAAGGAGAAATTTCTCATATCTATCATCAAATTTCTCATTTTAATAGAAATCTTGACATAAATGATAAGGAGAAATTTGCAATCATCTGAGCTCATCACTATGCAAAAGAATATATGGTTTCAAGGTGCTAAAATTACTGGATTTTGTCTCTCTAATTTGACAATTTAAGTTATGTTTGCAATTATAAAAACATGACAACAAAAATGCTTTATATGGATGAAGCCCAAAGCCAAACAGAATATAGGATAGCATTCCTCTCAATTTCACATAATTTCTGCTTGGCCTTTCACCCCAGGTCAAATAACAAAGGCAAGGCACTAACTTTATTATCAGGAAAGATTATAGGAAAGCAACAGATTCAAACAGGAATGGAGCTAGCCGCAAAAGCAATAGAGCAGTTTTAATTAAGCCTACATAGTTGATTCAAAATTTCATTAATTAAAATAAATAAGAACGTCACATACATGTCAAAAGGAACAAGAACATTTGAAAGTTTGTCTTCTTCCTAGAGATGATAGATACAAGCAGCAACACAACATGGAATCCTAATAATCCCATTAGCCAAGGTTCCTGAAACAGAGTAAAAAGAAAGAAAAAAAAATAGTAAATCAAAAGGGTGCCGATCGTAAGAAAATTCAGAAAAAGAAAAATGATAAAAGATTGAACAATCCGAGAACAGAAAACACTGAAAGTTAGGATTCGAAAACCGTATTATCTATCCAAATACCATGCTACTAGAGTTTATAAGAGCTAATGATTCAATGCATAATGCTAATGATGGTGTCAACCCTAAATTAAAAACCCAGAAATCCACAATTCAAAGCCCATCAAACAAAGAACAAAAACATGGAAATTAAATTGAAAACCCAGAAACCCAGAAATCCACAAAGATCAGAGATGAAGAAAACTAAAATGGGAGGGCTACCTTCCAGTCAATGGCATGGAAAAAACCGATAAAGTTATCGTAAGCGGGGCGAAAGCCAGCGCGAAGATCTGAAGAGAGCTTCTGAACAAGATCTGCCATAAGGTCCATGTGCTCCTCCAGAGCAGATTTCAGCTCCTCCATTGTAACACAGAAACTTTTCGTGTGACCAAATGTACTATATTCAACTACCTGCACCAACAAGTCAACAACTGCAAGAGGTTTTCTTCCCCGTAACTTCCCAGTTCATCAAAACTCAGATTTGGATCCTCTCCATCAACTTTGGATCAATCCGTCACTACTCACACTTTAATGCAACAAAATAAGTTACCTAAAATGAAATTAGTTAAACAATAATGATGATTTATCTTCTATTTTTTTTTCTTTTCAATTTATTTTAATTTTTTAATCAAACATATTTTAGTTTTTTTCTCCTTATTTTTCCATTAGCTAAAATATTTATGAAGAACAGTTAAAAAAATAGTGTACACAAATGATCAATATTCATATTTTAAAATAAAAGAGATCTACTTGTAAAAAAGATATAATATATATATATATATATATATATATATATATATATATATCGCGAATTGAATAATGTAAAAATATCAATTAAATATAGCTTGTAATTTTGGTTTATTGGTGTTATTATCTTTACATATTTAAATTGTCTACGCTAGTAACCTTTGATTGAAATAGCAATACAAAAATTGTCATGAGTCAATTTGAAAACATTGACAACCTATATCATCTATCAAGATTAATCTTGAACTTTGTTAAGTAGAAAAATGTGGCAGTTGAGTCGTTAGTGATTTAAATAGTTCTTGTACTACGTTTCAAGGAGACAATACGATCAACCTAACACTCAGTTTTAGTCTACATTTATTTTTATTATATTGTTTTATTTATTTTATTACTTTTTCTTATAACTTTTATCATTTACTTTCATACAAGTTCAAACTCTCGTTCACCTTTCAAAACTAAGGACTCTCTAGAATAGCTAAAGAACTCATTAGTTGGAAAAAAAAAAAGATTCCTTTACCACAAATCATCTAGCTATTTCAGGATTGTTTAGTAATTAGGTAATCATTCAATTTGGCTAAATATTTACACCACAACATGTTATAATTACCTTTTCAAAATAATTTGACATTAATGCATATTTTGAAAATTAAAGTGAATTTCCATATAACTTAAGTATTTGAAATCAAACTTTTTGTGTAAAAAATTGAAGTCTTTATTTTGTTCTAATTATGACAAAATAGCAATGATAGATTCATTGATTCATGATTTGTGCCTTGTAATATGCTTATTTGTATTACTCAATAAATGGCAATGAGACACGCACATGCCAAGATGTTGAATTTCTTGAGGCAAACATCTTTAATTCAATAATGTCTTTTTCAAACCAAACTTTTAATCATGAGAACCATGCAAATAAATTATTAATATAAAACATGGTAATCTATATTTCAGTAAAACAACACTACTAATAAAGACAGAGTCTAATTAATTAAAAAAGTAAGTCTTCTACTTCAACTTCATGACCCTAATCTATTCAAACATATAACAACAATAACTCTAAACAAAGTTACAGAAATACATACACCATAAAAATTAAAACATATATGAAAGACCTAATTAAGGATATCACCATTGACAGTGAACAAAGTAAGGCAACTATATACTTTCCTGCTTATTCCCTATAGAAAACTTGCCTTGTACCCAATTATTACAAGCTCAAATATTGGAGACATATGGAAGAGGATTGGTTCTTCAAGATGCTGAAAATTAACAAAAGAAAAAATGAGTTTCCAAAATGTTTAAATAAAATATTTCTCTTCAAGGTTACTAAGAGTATTTCTCTCTAGGCATGTTCTTAACATCAAGAATATATTGATATCATCTCTCAAATCAACTTAATTTGTTTAACCAACCTTTACATATTACTTATGAGTCTAACTTTCTAGGAGCTATATTGGCTTGATGAAACACGATACCTACTATTACTTTAGACATTGCTTTCAACATATATACACTTACATCTACATCCAGACCAATTGGTTTGTCTGTATCATAGTCCAGACCCAAAAATAACATTATATAAGCATAAGCCATGAGAAAACAACGTCAACAACTAGTTGAAAATCATTGTAGTACCATAAAACCCAATACGTATAACATTAGCCTTTCACATGAATTAATTTGCATCTCAACATTCATTAATTTGCATCTGATTTTTATTGAGTATCATTTATCTGGACAACTTGCTCACTTTAAAAACACACAAAGATAAAAAGCCTAAAGATGAAAGTTATCATTGAAATAGTAAAAAAAACGGAGGTTGAAATATTTTGGAATTGAAGAAAAGAAAATTATGAAAAAGAAAGAAACTGAGTGTGTTTGATTGTGTTTTTGTTTAGTAATAAGGTTTTTGGGTGTTGGTGTCAAGAGAGGATGAAAAAAAGACTAATTTTTTTCCCGCCTTGCATACATGTAGATGCACCAATCTGTTGTTGTTGCACCTCCAATCAGAAGCATCCTCCCAGTTTGTTCAATTTATTTGAGATATCAATCCCCTTTCTGTTTCGTTGTATGGTAGAAACATAGACCCGGACCAATGCCAAAATCTTTGATCATCGCATCTCAATCTGTTGTTGCAAAATCACTAAAGGAGAAAGAACATAGAGAGAAAACAAACAAAAAATGTCAAAAAAAAAATAAAAATCTCAGATGATCCCCTCCTAGATGTTAGCAAGTCAGGACAATATTGGGGAGTTTGAAGATTGCCAAATTCAAATGATATTTCACTCCATAAAGGATTGTATGTCATTGTCAGAAAAATATTAGGTTTATCATCATTAAAAACAATAATCATATCATCTTGATAGCGTTGTGTCAAATCTCCTTCATTCATCATGTAACCCAAATAGAAGTTTGACACTTTTTTTGCCTCTTAGTCCAACTTTTCCCTTCTAAATAAAAATATGATTTGATATAAATATAACACCAAATCTGAATTAAACCAAATCAATTTTTTTGGTTAAATTTGATTTTGTTTGATGGTTTTTTTAATTTATTATTATAATTTTAAATATATATATATATATTTATTATAATATATATATATATATATTATAATATATATATATATATATATAAACTAAACTTATATAATTGTTATGTCATATCATTTTTTAAAAATGAATGTTATTTTTTTAATTGATTTTGTTTAACATATTTTAGATAAAAATTATTATTTTTTGCACTGCAAAAAGATTATATATAATAATAAAAGTGGCAATGGCACAAGGAGCTTCATATACCACTAGTTTTTACACCAGCCAAAGAGTAAGCCCAGTAAGTTACAACGAATATAAAATCTAATACCTGCATACATTAATTATATCGTGGACCCCCCTACCTCGGTGAGAAACTGCAGACACTCTTTTGGTTGAATTTTCCAAACATAAAGTGATCGTTCGAAACCTTTTAAGATTGACCCTAGATCATGTCCACGCTTTATACTTTACTGCGCCCAAGACTTCCTCGGCATCAATAGGCTTGGGTCATTTAATTTGGAGATGAATTTTGAATCTAATATCGAAATAGTCATGACTAAAGATGTGAAAAAATGTGTTGCGTTAGGTCCTTGTATGGTTGAGGTTGGAGGAGGTGGAAGCTGTCAGAGAGAAGGTGATGGTTGTATTTTGAAGTTTATATTTATAGTTTATTTTAAAAAAATATTATTTGTTACTTTTTCCCTCTAATACACCCTCACATATTTAATCCTTCATTTTAATCACACAGCTTAAAAATATTTTTTCACCGTACAAAACCTATGGAAGTCAAACACGTTAGAAGTTGTCTTAATTTTTTTAAACATCCTATTCAATTCATGTACTACATTTCATCATCTTAGTGCATGAATTGAATAAGGAAAATTTCGTTCAATCCAAAAATTAGACAAAATACCCTGTATTCCAAATTTCTTTACCATTCAACACGTTAGACAAATTAGATTTTTATTTGGTCAATGTTCGAATATATTTCATTTAGAAATGTTATTTTCACAGTTCTTCAATTTCTTTTGTTCATTGTCATGTCAAACTTTTAAGAATGCTTTAACATACATAAAAATTCAGTTTCAGCTGCTAATGCTTTAACATACATAGATTCAATCTCTTATATCTAACAACCAATAAGATACCGAAACTTGATTATCCTATATAAAGCATAGTTACTTGAAATACTATATATCAACATGCATATAGTGCTTTAAGAAAAATATATAGTTGCACACAAAATATGCCACCATATATGAGACAACTCTTAAATAACAGAAGCTCAATTAATTGCAAGTAAACAAGGGTAAATGAAATTGGTTACTTTTCAAAGCAGTTTTTCTCTCAACTGAAAAAACAAATTGCAAAAAAAAAAAAAAAAAAAAAGGTTTGATTTATATTAAGCATTTTAGATAACTAACAAGGTTTTTCTTATGTACATGAGTCACATGACCAACTTATATAATGCATATATGTTTGGAAATTCGGTGGAGTTGCTCTAAACGTAAGTTGGCTAAAGCATCATCCTTGTTGCTTGCCCGTTCAGTTGTTTGACCTGTCCTCGAATGCATACCAACAAAAGAAATGACGAACCAAAACATAGTGGTCCTTCTCATCAATGAGTTTTTGGTGTTGTTATAGTGGTCAGGAGGCAGATTAATGAAGGTAAAAGTGTGAAAAACCAGTTAAAATAAACAGATTTTCTAGTATTGACATTAGAGAGTACTAGAGAGAGCATGAGCAAGAGTGTGTGCGCGAGAAAATGTCAGTTGATGATGGAGAGAAAAAAAATGAGGAAAAACAAGAGAGAAAAAGAGGAAATTGAGAAAAGCAAGTGTGCTACTTGGTCATATATAAGATGATAAAATTAATAAAGCTATAAAAAAAATATTTTACTAAAATAATAACCTAGATGCTTTATTAGTTTTTAAAAATATTTATCTTCCTATTCTTATCTTTTTTTTTTGTCTAATGAATAAATTCGTTAAATTTTATTTTCTTGAAAATTTTAATTCAGTTTCTTTACACATATATATTTCTTATCTTTTTTCTAACGAATAAATTCGTTAAATTTTATTTTGTTGCAAATTTTAATTTAATTTTTTATATTTTTTTAGTTTTATGAAGAGGATTGATATCTCTCATCATATATTTATTCAACCATAACACATCATGTTAATATTTTTTTTGGCATAATTATTTGTCAACCATGACACATCATGTTAGAGTCTCCATTTTCATCCTTATCTCACTTTTTTGTGGCATTTATTTCAAACAATAATGTTTTAATTTCTGAAAATCAAAATTTCCAAAAAATGATATTCGAATGAATTAGATGCCCAGAATTCTAGTATGCCTATATTTAGTATTATTTTGTGACATAATATTACACTTCCAAAAAATTGTAATTACTAAACAATATTCTCCCCTCCCATTATTTAATATCCACGTTATCCACTACCTACCTTGTAAATAATAAACTATATGCTCGTGACAGCGAACTACACTTACCTCTCTATGAGTATGATTTAGTAGGATTATTGCTATTAAAAGAATTCCCACATATAATTAGTTTTACAACACTAACAACATCAACATCAACAGCACCTTTAACCCAAATTAATTGGGGTCGGTGGTAGATGAACCCAATGATAAATCGAAAATAAAGTAAAAGAGAGAAACAGAGTTAAATATAAAAGAATGGTGAGAGGAAAAGAGAAAAGAGGAAGAAAAGAATTAAAACAGGGAACAACTGGAACATAGAACTACTAAAGGGTTTAACC
>PYAF01004762.1:807359-818625 GCA_007407185.1 Glycine tomentella
ACATTCTCCAGGATAGACCTTACAGTCAATACATGAATATCTATCTTCCCGTCTAGCCATAAAGAAATCAATTTGACTGCGATTTTGGCCACTATGATACGTGATAAGATGAGACTCCCTTTTCCGAAAAAAAGTGTTCGCTAGCATCAAATCATAGGCTAGTGCAATGTTCAAGACATCTTCTCCAGTCTCATTTCTAACAATATATATATATATATATATATATATATATATATATATATATATTCTTTCTGGACAATAGATGTGTTGATGCCTGAAACTAGGGTTTTCCGTTTTTCAGCTAAAAGATGAAAAAAAAATAGGGTTATTCATATATTAAACCAATCGGGAAGCAGAGAAAGATAACTTCATTTGACATGCTTCATCTATTTACCTTAATAATTACTACTAGTCTTAGACAATCTACCAAATACTACAAAGTCTTTACATACTTCTGGTCAACAACGTTAACATATATTACCCAAAGAAATCTAGAAAATATAAGTTAAAACTCATCATCATTTTGGGTGCAGATTTTTACCAAAACGATGAAAGTTAGGACCTAGGAATGAAGGAGTATCTAACTCTGTCAAACTGGTTGCCATGCTGACACAGTGAGAAGAAACCTATTTTGCCACCCCAAAGAGATAACTCTGCCTTCATCCCTTTCAGAAACTCTGAAACCCCCACCACCCTCTTCCTCAAACTGCAGTGGATAATAATGGGTCCTCATCTTCAGAAGCAGCTTTGCTTGGATCACACATTTTGAGCTTATTTTTCTCCCAACAAACCCATGATTCTCCATTCTTCCTTTCCATGTTTCCATCCTCTCATATTTGGGGCAATAATCCACACCATCCATGTCATAGTTGAGCATGCTTTTGATCTCTTTCCCCAGAAGCTTATTCTCAATCCTCAACCTCTCAGTGCTCTCAAGTGGCAGGCAATCATCCAGTGAATCAAACATGGCTGCAAAGTAGTGCAAAGACTCAGTGAACCTTGACAAGAAGGTTTTAAGACTCCTACTACCTTCTTGTTTCACCAACACCACAATGGAGGGGCTAAGAGAATGAACAAATCCCAATGTGTCAGAAACCTTCATGAAACTACTCGAAGTGTTCAAATAAGAAACAAGGTTCACTGCGACAGTTTCATTTTTCTTTTTCCTCAGGTTGAAGACCCTTGATGACCCTCTTAGAAGCCCTTGGAACTCAAACACAAGGTGATTACCAAACCCCTTTGAGAAACTAACCAACCTTGCCTCAGTTTCTTGCAATTCTTTCAGATTGTTCCCAAAGCCTGTTATCCTGAGGGAAATTCTGTTGCCACTGGTTGCCTTTTCAGAGAGTGATTGAATAAGAGAAGGCCATTGGAAGCCATAGGAGACATCAAAGTCAATGACATGAAGTGCTTTGTTGTTCCTCTCTTCCTCCTCCTCATAGGCCTCCAAAATTGCCTGGTTTGCTGTGAAGTGAGCAAATTGGTAATAGGGTGAGACTCTATAGAGATCAGTGAATGCAAGAAACTCTTCCTCACTTGTTGGCTCCTCCATGAGCATGTCATAGAAAGGTGACTTTTTTGTGAGAAGCCTTGCAGCCAAACCATCAGCGAAATAGGCCACAACACGTTGAACCGAGTCACCTGTTAGGGAAACTGTTTGGTACAAGTCAATGAGATTCTCAAGAGCTGCACAATAGTTTCTTTGATCATCAACAGCAGTGGCCGTTGAGAGAAGCAAGTGAATCAAAGGAAGGCCATTGTTGTTGTTGTTGTTGATCCCATCTTCAACTACTCCTTTTCTAATTCTGTGGTCTTGTCTTAGCATCAGCTCCCTCATTTGGAGGAGCCTGAAGATTTTCCCTTCATTGGACTTCATAGGAATAATAACAGAATTAGTGTTACTATCATTATTATTACTATCTCTTGTCCTTCCTTTCTTTCTCCTCTCCCTACCACCATCAACTGAAAGAGTCAGATTTAGAAGCTCTTCTTCCTCTGAATCCTCCATTTATCTCAAGAAAAAGTGAATAAGGAGAATGAGTAGAGATCTAGATTCTAGAACATATCAGAAAGTGTTATATATGTTCTTTGTGTCTGTATAGGCTTTAGCTGAGGAAACAACAACTCACAAACTTTGTGTTATGATATGGGGTGTGTGTATATATAATGGACTAAGTCAGGAAGAAAGATACTAAGAGATTTTTCTTCTTCTATAATGTTGTCAAATAAGACGGAGAGATTAAGAAGGGTATCTCTTTATTCTTTAGAATCAGTGTTTTGCGGAGGGTTAGGAAAATACGTTGATGTGTCTTTATTACAATTGGACTTCTTTTAAAAATCTATGAAAGCTAGGTCCGGTATTTGGATTAATTTTTACTCCTTTGGTAGTTGAGAACGCTTGCAAGATACCATACGCATTGGACAAAGAGAGACAGCAGTGTCAATGGGAATCAAAACGTACCGTCCTGGAAGAATTTGTCTTTGTATACTTTTTTTTTTCCCTTCTATATTAATTGCCCGAACCAGTTAGCTTCAATTCTCTTCAAGATATCTTGTTCCTTTATAAATAGTTGCCTTTGATTCAATTACCTAACGTTAGCACTCCGGTACTATATATATATGTGTGTGTGTGTTTAGATTGTAGTTTGTACATCCCAAATTTTGGTTTAGAGAGTGTAAATAAAAGATTAGTCTACCTAAATAACATAATTGACAGTCATGTTTTTGAACATGAATTTTATCATATATACTAATGAGATTGAATATAAAAAAATGATTAATACAAGATAATATGATAAATCAAGATTTGAATTTTCATTCAGAGAGATATTTATGATTAGTGTTCAACCTAATTATCTTTAAAGGAAGATAGCTATGAAAAAAGGTACAATTTGAAACCATGGTTTGAATAAAAGTGAAAAAAAAAGGTTACTTTTAGGTTGAGTTAAACAATAGTTGCAATCTATATAATTCAAACACTAACTAAGATTCGTTGGTCATGATTCAAGATATAGCTAAGGTGGTTGAGGGTTGTGAATACATTGAATTTTGAAATAATACAACAAAAGTCAGTGTTATGCATAGAAAGTAATGGTTAATTAGAACGTTTGGTATTTTTATATATTTTATTCGTTTGATGAAATCGAAGAAACTTGGATACCCTATTCTTCTCAAATGTTTCTAATTGACCCAATCTAGAGCTTCTTACAAGGATTATGGTTAGCATATATTCCTTCGTTACATAGGGATCCTCTGCATTGAGAATTTTGATTTTTGACACCTTGTCATATCCCAAGACAAATGAATGCAAACAAAAGGTGACCTAACTTCTCCTGTATGAACTAAATTTGATTTGTTATTTTTTCCATTCTGGAATGGACTTATGCTTAATTATTCTATTTGATTTTTCTTGTGTTGGGGATAAACGTGGGCTATAATTGAAGGGACAAAATGGATTTATCCACAAAGCATCTGCCAATGTGAATATAAGCCTTGTCTACATCAAGTAATATAACTCAATTTTCTCCCCCCTCCCTATCATATAAATAAAATACTTAAAAAAATTCGCAACGGATCACATGATATTTTGATTAATTCTACCTGATTAAGACGGTCATGCGGTATAGTCATAGTTCCATTATTTTGTTATGTTTCAATTACTCATATAGGAGGAATAATACATAAATATTAACAAATATTTAGAATTCATGAACATGTTTTTATTAAAAATTAAAGCAGTGCACATATACATTAGAGAAAGAAATTTTTCCTCGTGAATTTGTACCAATTAAAACAGATATTCTTTGTTAATTAATTAATAAATTAAATAACTAAAAAAGTTACGGAATAAAGCACAAATCGATCAGTAATCCGCGGGCATTAGTTTTCTTTAAAAAAAAAAATCCTCCAATTCAACAATACTGAAAAACCATTAATTTTACTGATAACTACTAGTATTATATTTTAACTTCCTCTCTTAAAAATTCATTTAATAGTTATGTTTCTCAAATAACCATAACCACTGACTGAGTTTATTCCTCCGTGAACATGAAATAGTGGTAAATTTAAAGTTATTTACATTGGAGTTGGTGTTTGAAATAGTATTGGGTAGCAAATGCAGGATCCCAAAATGTCACATCAAACATGGAAAAATACTAAATTCTTGATTGTCATTTTAATGGAGACCAGGATGACATATAAACATGTTAAATAATGGGGACACTAATTAATATGCTCTAAATATTGGACACATTATATTGCCTCATGCAATCCAAAGTTGACATATGGCTGCACCTTTGATGCATTAAGTATAATCCAAAATGGAGAAGAAAAAAAGCATCCACCATAAGCAAGGTCTATGATCGATTTGCATATCCCTAGCGAATCTGCGAGAATGGAAAAAGGACAATAGCAGTAACGATACATGAAGACCAAATCCCAGATGCAAGAAACCTCTTTTTGTCTCAATGTGATGAAAGAAAAAGGTTAAACGGGAAAGGAAAAGATTGAGGGGTTAGAAATTCAAAATGCACGGGAAAGACGGAAAAGGAAAGTCAGGGAAAAGAAATTAAAGTGATAAGGTAGAAAAACATGCCTTTGGCGTCAGACATATCTTATCCATGTGAGATCTATCACCGATGCCCCAAATCAAATATAAAATAGAACTCCCAAACCCTTCTTTTTGTTTTCATTTGCTTGAAAACATTGATGTCATAAAAAATGAAAAAAAAAATGAAATAAAGGTATGCATACAATTTCAAGTCTTGTTTGATTAATAGATGGAGATTAACAGATGGAGTATTTGATAAAGTGAAATGAAATGAAAATAAATAGAAATGAAAGTTTTAAACTAAAAGTAAAATATAAAAGTGTAAATCTTATTTCATTTTATTATTTATTTTACTATTTTTTTAGTTCCATTTCACTGTAAACAAACATGAATTAAAGGAAAGTTGACGGAAAGAGAATTTTTTGGGTTTGAGGTCAACATTAATGTACAAGCAAAACTTTAATTATAAAGTGACCAAGAACAACAAAACTTGTATATTTTAAGTTTTTTCTTGATGTACTTTGTGTACAATAAAGATATTCCATTAGAGACTAGTTTCGAAACAAATTATAAATATACATGCAAAGCAGAATTTACCTCCATCAACAAAGTATTTTCTAACACATGATCATCCAACTATTTACCTATTATAAATATTTTCATTTATATTAGATGAACTAACCTCATGAAATATAATGAATAGCAAGAGTTAATTAGGAGGGTGTATGGTGGGGTTAAAAAAAAAAAAAAAAGAGGGAGGGAGACAAGTAATTGAAGGCTTCCCAATTTCTCATTCAGGTTGGTGGAAAATTTTGAGGGTTGTCAGACAACTCCACGTGAGGGTTTTTCTTCATAGTCTCTTTTGTCAAAGAAAGAAACAAACGCTTCCAAAATTTATGTTGTTTTCACTTTGCGTGAGCAAACCCTTTGCGTGCGAAGATGAAAAAGAAGAGAAGAGGCAACGTAGGGTTGGAATTGTAGTGGTGTAAAGAAAAGAAGGTGATGTTGTCTGTACTTCCAGCTTTCGTGTCAGTCATTAAAAAGAAAATTTTGATGGATGGGGATAGAGCAATGGAGCAAGCAGGGGTATCACAGTATCACTCATGAAAACCTAGCCATCATTCAGAAACGAATCAAAGAAAACAGATAAAATGGTAATTTCATAATTCATATTTCATACACATTTAATATCTTTCCCTTTTATACATATAGATGATGATACCCTTTCAATAATTTACTAGTTCTCTATAGGATGAAGACATAGGTTCATAGCTATAATAATAATATTGTTATGATTCATTTTGTATTTTATTTAAACGACCTTCCATTACACGAGAGTCCTCATTCTGTATTGAACAAATGCTCTTTGAAGAGTTACTTATAAACGTGCACACCCCATTTTTTGTTTTTATGGTAAACCAAAATCACGAACCACGCGTGTCATTTCAAAATTAGGCTTTCAAAATTAATAACCAAAAATCTGAAACGTGTGATTTCATGTTGTCCATAAAATTTGCATGATGAGCAAGTCTTTCAAGATTTAACAAATACCTCTCGACTATTGTTAAGGGAACATAACTAACAACAGCATGATTAGAACCAATAAACTCAGAAAAGGATGCAAATTAAATGCAAAGGAGAAGGAGAAAGAGAGGAGTCTACGAAAATCTGACAAAGTTGTAGGGTTTTCTTCTATACATTTAGTTAAATTTGAAAATGAATAAAAACTGTAGGGATAACAAGTTAAATTGAAAGCCTTTTTTATTAATTTATCTAATAATTTGTAATAATAGTGTGTGTCCTGTGTGGGGGAAAAATCGATCTAATTAAGTATGTTTTAATATTTTGCAGCAACAAGAGAATGAATGCAATGTTGTGTTGTGACCTTCATACATATCCATATAACATGATCCATGAATTCATGTCTATGCATTTTCTTGAGAACTTGAAATACCAATATTTTATTTGGGACACCGGCACCAAGATGTTACTTGTCTGCATCCCACGACGCAATTTGCCTCAATACAGCAGTACAGATGTTGTCTTCTCTGGTATTATTATAATTTGTATATTTGCATCATGCATGGCTGTGTTATTATTATTTTGATTAAGGAATGTGGGAAAGGATGAACAGTATGTTAAGTTTAGGGGATCTTCCCAGATATTATGATTATTGTACACCGACGGTTTGGCATCTTCGACACAATCAAAATTAACACAATATACAACTTCGTATGAATCATTGAAGGGTATATGTTACACGGGTATTCAAAATTGCAGGCTACCAATCACAAAAAAAAATAGGAAATGCCAACCACTTTCAAACTTTACAAAGTATTTATATTTTAAATAATTATTTGTTTATAAAGTTCTTTTTATAGATAACACATATTTTTATGGTAAATGATTTTATTTAAATCAGATAAGACATTTATAAGCTATTAAAGCTTAATTTATTAACTTTTTAACTTAGGGCAAGCTTCTTCTGGAAGCCGAAATAAATTTTAGCCTGGAATCATCTTTATTGGACCGCTTGAATGTAATGATACTGATGCTATAGTTGAAGTTAATTAAGACGCTAACTTTAACTTTAGCATGTGTTATATATAGGAATTTGGAGGCTTAAATGTTCTTCTACATCGCCTATTATTAGTTGCCTTGGTTGTTAATATTTCATTCGAAACGTTGCCTATAAAAAGCAATTGTATGGTGCTATATTTCTGTCAAATCAATTCATGCATAATAAGAGAAAGTAACTCTCTCCTTTCCTCTGTTTAGCTTCTTTCTATGCCTTAGACTAGATAAAATTTATGAGACTACAATCACAAATAGGATCTAGCCTAGGCTGTTCTTCCAAAGTAAAGTTAGCAATGGTGGTGAACAAAGAAGACAACACTGTTGGCTGAGGAAGAAATGTGAAAGACAGTCAAACACGTTAAGAAAATAAATTGGGTAAAAGGATATTTTGGTCCTTAAAAGTACATAGTGTTGTATAATAAATCCATGAATTTTATAATAAAAAGAAAAGTCATTGAAAGTATAATGTTTAATCATATTTATCCAGCTATTACAAGTAATTAGCATGACTTAAATGATAATATTAACTCGTTTATAGATTAAAATAATAATAAAGAGTTTAATTTTTTTTTTTTTTGTCAAAAGTAAGTGATTAAATTTAAGAATTTAGATAAAATAATTGGAAATTTATAGAGTTATTTGAAATTTTATTTTTTGATAAACACATGGGACAATGTTCAACACTTTTAAATACCAAAAAGGTGATTTACTAAAAAAATAGTAAAGTAAGGTGATGTGTTTCTTTTAAACAATTGACATATATGGTTTTGATGGAAATGGATATGTAATTTCATATTAATTAGTAAGAGTGCTGTCTAGTACTCCCGCGTAAGATATTAGTAATGTAGTATAGTTCCAAATGGACATGCTTTTGAACGTAAGCCATCAGCTAAACTTACCCTAAGATAATTATTTTGTTGTTTGACAGAACGCATCTTAAGAAAAATAGAAATTTTTCTTTATGTTTATAGTCAAAGATTAAGAAAGATTAATAAAGTTAGATCCATTTTAATATGTACGAGCATTGTTTGAATAAACACTCCAACAAAAGAGACAAAGGCTGAGATAACAAAGTGACATTAATCTAGCTTTAATGCATTGTTTTTTTATATTCTTTCGGTCATCTTCAGATAATTGTTGAGAAACTTCTATTCCTTGCTAAGATTAATTTATAGTTCTTGGACGTCATTAATCTTACCGAAAGCTTTGTCCAGAAACATAGAGCAAAAGCAGAGAAGATGCTTCATATATAGGTCACGCTTCTCTAAGCGATGATGATTTTTTTTTTTTCCTAAGCAAAGAAACATTACTTTCCTGCTACCCTCGTTTACATCCTACGTATATACATAAAATATTAAACTGCAATTATGTTGGAAGGGATGAAAAAAGTGAGAATAAGACAACATAGGAAGAAAACTGAAAGCAAATAAAATAAAATAATGTATTTTCCTTTGTTTTATTGAAGAGAAAGTGAAAGAAAGTGAGAAGAAGAATTGGCTTTAAAAAAAAAAAATTCAAACTTTTCTTTTCTTTCACTTTTAATATAAATTTCAAAGTTTCCTCTCCTATTTCATTTTCTAATATGTAGAAGCAGTGACGAGTCTATTAAGAATATTATATATATATATATATATAATTATTTTTGTTGATATAACAAACAATGTGACATTGATAAATATTTAAAGGTGACAAAATAAGTTACCTAGTCACATACAAATAATGGATTTTTAACATTTTGAATTAAAAAGGCCAAAATTTTATTTGATCTTCTAATTTGATGTCGAAGTCCAATCCTATATGTGAGTTGCAGATTTTTCACGCTAGTTTGGTATTTTTATTATTTTTTGGTTGATTTTTTCATGTTAGCCCAATCTTGTAATTGTTATTAGTGATATATTTATTTGTGTAATAAATAAAATATAGATAATTATGTTATTCTGATACTAAATTTAGAAAAAGATTGAAAAGTGAAAGTATTACAATCATGGCAATTGGTTTTAATACATAAAACACTTATATTTATGGTAACAATAATCATCGGTATGAGTGAAAATGACTTATATATATTAATCAAGTGGTATATGATTTGAATTCGCTTATCTCTATAAGATAATTTCATGTATTATTTTATAAAAGTTATAATATAAGTACGCATATATTTAATGGTTTCTACATATAAGTTTGTAAATGTTACAAATGTCTTATATATAATTGTAAATATACGTAGCTTAAAAAAATATCAAATACAATTTGAAAACATGTATTATACATCTATAAGTAGTTTATGTCAAACAAATTAAAATTTCAAAACTCTCAACAAATTAATATGTGTAGCTGAAAAAAAGACAATACAATTTGAAATCATTTACTATAATCTGTAATTAGCTCTGTGTCAACAAAAAAATGAAACAATTAACGATACTTCTTTACCTTTTGAGTTGTTCTGCCGGATCGGTCGCTCAAGACCTTTGGTCTCTACCCAGGCCTGATGAAAAAAATGGGATCACATCTTATCTTATGGACTCGTTGAGAATAATTCTGATCTAGTTCATGGCCTATTAGAAGTAGAAGGCGCTAAAATCTTTTTTGAAAACAAAACTAAGCAGGTAACCCCAAGCCCAATTATAATGCGGACTTCATCGGGTTGAGCGCTAAAAAAGTATTCATTAATTCAGGGAAATTGCTATTTACACCCCTAAACCCCATTTCTAACACTTAATTACCCATTATACCCTTTTGCTTAAAAAAATATACTCCTTTTGCTTTCCAGAAATGTATTTCCAAAATTATACATATTTGGAAATGTATCTTCAAAACTATAAGTTGTACTTCCTAAATAATTATATATTCTTCAATAAAATATTACTTAGGAATTAAGATGGTGACTAGAAATAAAAAAAGATGATAAACTCTTGTCTTATATCCATGTTCGTTAGTCTTATTTTCATTCTATCATTAGTATTCTTTAAATATTATCTAAAATCTTATTTCATCTTATCTATTATTCTTTAAACCTTAACTTTGAACTATTTTCACCATATATTCATTATATAATATTGTATTTTCATCATTATTATATAATATTTTACATTTTCCTTCATGTGACAATGCGTTTCAAGGTACATTCATCACTAACTTCATGTGACACTAAATCATTGACATAGACTTGAATTTGAAAATGAATGAACACACTTAAAAGAAAGAAACCATCGTCAAAAGTTTTGCTTTGTAATTAAGTTGTATAATATATGAAGTTAGTGATGAACACATCTTAAACGCATTGTCACATGAAGGAAAACACAAAATATTGTATATATATAGTGAAGATAGTGTAAAACTAGGGTTTAAAAGGTAATAAAGATAAGATGAAAATAAGATTTAGATATGATATAATGAACACTAATGATAGGATAACAATAAGACTAATAAACATGAGTATAGGATAAGTGCTTATTATTATTTTTAAAAAAATCTTATCAATCATCTTAATTCTTAAGTGATATTTTATTGAAAAATTTATACCTATTCAAGAAGTATATCTTTGGAATTATCTAGAGTAGGTATATATAATTCTGGAAATACATTTTTAAAAAGAAAAATGAATATATTTCTTTAAGAAAAAAAATATAATGGAAAATTTAGAGGTAGAAAGGGAGTACTTAAAAAAAGAGTATAAATAGCATGAGCCTTAATTCAAGCTCAAGATTTAGAACATAAATCCTATATTCTTGAGGCAAGTTAGGCTTGGTTCGGCTTGTATAGTGTGGCATGTGAGAATAAAAGAATAAATTATCAAAATGTTAAAGTTGGGATTAGAATTCCTTCTACAATAAACTCCAGTAAACACTTAACAATTATACTAATAAGTTTCTTGGATATATAAATAAAAGTGGAATTATATAAATTTTCAACGGGAATCAAAATTGCACAAATATTTATTATTACTAAATAAAAAAATATATATTATTATTATATTAATAGATAAATTAATAATTTAGTCAATATAAATATATTGAATATAAATGTGTTAGAATAAGGTAAATATAAAATGCGTTATATATATATATATATGTATATATATATATATTAAGATTTTAATTTTCCAATTTAATTCACTAGAATTTATATTTATATCATATA
>PYAF01004762.1:818725-866429 GCA_007407185.1 Glycine tomentella
TTATTTATTGGAAGTAAATATATATTCAATTTCGATCCACATGTAAGTTAAATTTTTCTATTTAATAGTAATAAATATATGTTCTTTGATACATAAATACAAATTAATATATATATATATATATATATATATATATATAACTTAAATAGGTCAATAGTTATAAAAATAGGACAATAATCAAAACTTCTCAAATGAAGTCTACATGCATTAAAAATGAATAATATTGAACGGCTCTTTTATATTTTTTAATAATCATGATGATTAATGTCACAATCATGATTAGGAGGTAGCAATTTTGTTTTTATTATAAAGTATGTGTATTCTATAGGGAAATAATTATGTTTAAGGCAAAGAGAATTACTATTGATTTTTGTTATTACAAACTTGATTGAGTTCAACACTATTTATTGTTAGTTGAGATGTGGTGTTAAACATTATTTGAGTTATAAGATGAATTAATATTTTCAATAATTTTAATTAGATGTAAATAATTAAAGAAATTAAAAATTGTCTTATTGCAATCAAATGAACATATTGTATTTGCATATGATAGATAGATTAGATGGAGACAAACAAATGTTAAAATCTGATAAAACATTTAAGATTTCATTTAGTATTTTGTGTTTGAGATTCAGTTTACAGGAAATGTCTTAAAAACATTCTTCCTAGAATTTATCAAAGTTCAAGGAAGTAATAATAATCAATGTTTTTAAAAGTTCAACATCTTAAAAGACGTGTATGCTACATTTGTTTTGACAAACTTGTTCTAAACAAAAGTACATTAACTTTTGTTGAAGTGTGCTTTAAAAAAGCTAAAGAGAGCGGTGTTTCACCATGAAGAGAACATATATTTAGCATTAAATGTTCCAACGAACACTTCTTCAAATACTTAAGCTTTCAACGTAGAAAATGAAGTCATTTAGAGACAATAGACACGTGCTAAAGATGAACTATAAATACAAAAAGCTTTGAAGAATTCATGTTACAAACCAACTCGCTAAGAATTCAAAATTGGTTATGCCCTCTTATTGAAGCTCTTGCTCTGTAAATTCATAAGTTGTAAACATCTCAAAATATCTTATAAGAGCCAAAAGTGTCTTGATAGAGAAAGATTATTTGTGTTGTAAAACTTAAGTGTAAGTTGTGTTGTAAGAGCTCGAAGTTAAGTGACAAGGAAAAATATTTGTAACTTTTGTGAAAGTTAGTGAAACTTTGTGGGTTGTCAAGAAATGAATGTAATCTTAATGGTAAACATGAACCAATATAAATTTCTTTGTGTCTTATACATTTATTGCTTTTTGCTTTAGCTAACAAGGGTTTAAATTTGATTTTGATATTTGGAAAGAGTTTGTAACTATATTTCTAGTTATCGTCTGGTATCATTTGTTGGTGAAAACTTCTCTTTCACTTTGATAAAACGTTATCAAACAATATGTTCCGAAAAAGACTTATGAAAAATTTAAAATTACAATTCAATCTCACTTCTTGTGATATTTACCTTTACAACATTTGGACTAGATAATTATGTTGCTCTTTGGGTTTCAGGTTGGTTACCAGTACCACTTGGTTAGTGTCTATTTATTCTCTGTTTTCAGGTATAAATACTAGCTAACCAAATATGGGTTATTTGTAACTTCTTTTCATTGTAAATCCTTTTGGTACCAGTGATAGTGATACCCATATCAATATATATTTTCTTTGACGATCCAAAAAAAGTAGAATCATCATAAGTGATAAAACTCTTCCTTTGAGAATTTAACGTGACTGCATACTCAAGAGTCAAACTTAAAATTACTAATTAAACTGAAACATTTTCTTACTAGCTAATCCATGCGTTGCTAAGAAGGGAGGTAGAAAATGTTACGCCTAGAATTCTATTTCTTGAATTTTAAATTTAAGAATCAAATTATTTCTTGAAATTCTAATTGTATAGTATTAGAAATGTAGATGCAACATTATTTCAAGTGCCAAATTTCGAAATTTGATTTTAAACCCTTAATTTGAATATTTTGTCACAAATAATACTAAAATAATTCATTGTTAAATTGACATATACACACGTAGTCCGAACTTTATTTATTTGGACCATATGAAATTCAACTCTAGCCACCCCATAACCAACTTTGCTTTCTAAACTATATCTGGTGGAGAATTGCTTCCTACACCCCATAATTAACTTCCTGCATCCCATGAGAATTTTAAACAAGCTGAATGAAAAAAATGTCCTTAGGTATCTATTTACCTCCTTCCTTTCCATTTGTGTGTGGACACTTTACTCACTCCCGTATTTCTTTCTCCTTTGTCTTGGTGGTGGACGCACTCATGCGATGAAGTGGACATTTTTTTTTCTTATTTGCATATATTTACGGATAGCCATTTCCAGAATGCATAAAAATAACTTCACTTCTGGAAAAGCATTTCCGGAATTATGCATGTTTTATTCTGATATTGCATTTTAGATATGGGGATGCAAGTAGTAAATTTTAAGTGCAAGAAGAAATTGCGTCCTATGCTTCTTTTATATAACCCACATAATCTAGCCCATTATAAGTCCCTAAATTTAATGCCTCTCCTTGGGCCTGAGTGTATAAAATTATTTTTGAATTTGTGTGCCATTGTGGGATTTGAGCTAACTGCTTAATTAGGATTCATGTTGTTTCTTAGCCGTTAAAGGAAAAAATTATTATGGGGGGATTGCTATTGGTCACAATCTCATTACTAATGGCCGTTACCTACGTGGGATAAATTTTCCCCCAAAAAAATATCATTCTCACATAATCATAGTTCTATTATATAACTGCATATAAAATCCACCTTTTCATTGTAGTATACAAGGGTGCAAACAAAATATAAAATGAAAACATGTTTTTATTTTAGATGTTTTCATTTTATATTTTGTACACGAAAACATGTTTCCATTATATATTTTGTATGCACTCCTTTACTACAATGGAAATGTCTTTTCGATGTAAATTTTATATAAAACTCTCATACTATAATATAAACATGTTTTTGTTGTAATATGGGGATGCGTACAAAATACTCAATGAAATCACGATTTCATGTGCAAAATCTGAAATGAGAGCATGTTTTCATTTCAAATTTTGTATAGTGAATCATGATTTTTTTGGATATTTTGTATGCACCTTTTGTACTTCAATGAAAATACATTTTTATTATAGATTTTGTACGAAAGTTGAATACTACAACATGAATATATTTTCATTGTTATATACGAAGTGCGTACAAAATACTCAATAGAATCACGATTTTGTATATAAAATTTGAAACATAAATGTTTTTGTTTCAGATTTTGTATGTGCAATTGTGATTGTGTTGATTTTTTTTTTTTCTATTACAACCGAAAGAAAGTTGGAGAGGTGCAGGCAAAATTAGAGAGAAGCAAAAATGTCTTTTCATCCCATTTTAAAAAGTAAAGTGATAGGAGCCATTAGCAATTGGGCAGGGATGAAGATTATCTGAGAGTAAATTTTCAGACTGAGACTATGTAGATGTAGTACATAATTGCCTTTTTAAAATTTTTTTTAAAAAAGTATCATATATATAAAAATTGGTCCGCATAACATAATTTGGAGATTTGCATCGTGTAATAATTTGTCCTTCTTCGAAACCTCAATTTAGTTACGTATACTGAACATGGAAATTGCTTTCTTGTTCTCCTCATCATTAGTGGAAATGTTAAGGCATTTCAATTTCAATCCATGTCTATCCTGGGCTGGTCGTCTTCCCCAATAGAAACCTCATCATTTTGGTCGGCCAAACGCGTTAAAGATATGGTGCAATTGATTTCTTTAAAGATATACCCATCAATAAAGCATGGATTTTATGCATTTCATGGATGCTAAAAAATCGTTTCTTTTGGAAAAATTTTGGATCCTTTTGTCGTAAAACGTGTTGGACTTGTTTTATTTTCAATTGAAGTCGGTGGAGCTCAATTGGATAAGACGTATTAATTTTGCTGACGATCTTTTTCAATTATCTAAAGTTCCTTCTCAGAAAAGCAGTATAACATCTTCACCATCTCAATGTCGTCTCGTTAAATAGTGCAGTTAAGCGTTGTTGGTTTATTTACCATGTTGTAGTTAACATGTATCTTCATATATATATGGTTAAGCAGCAAAACCTGGACAAAAATTTTGGTTTACTGGATTCATGTTTGTTGTAGCAGGCGTCCTAGTCAATAGGTGAACGAGATTTCTCTTAGGTCTATATATATAGCATATGTAATTCAATAAAACGTTACAAATGTATTCTTTCTTTTTCTATTTTTCAGATTAGTCTCTCTTAGAAATCATAATCTATTACTGGGTTCCTAACATTAGGCTAGGAGGTAGACCTTGATATTTTCTACTTATGCCCTCGTAAAGGTTGCAACCCTTTCTTTATTTTCCTAGCCTACTTGTAATTTCAAATAAGTTGAATCTTCTACTAATTAAATACTAGTTCAACAATTGTTATTTTCTATATAAAAGTCTTATAATAACAGAGATGTTATTCCAGTAGTTTTTCTTTTAAATCTATTACCAATTATTTGTCTGTAATATATAAATTACCATATTCATATGTCTCCTTAATTTTATAAATTGATAAGGAGTTTAGAGTTAAACACAACTACACCTCTATAACCTGTATCTGTAAAAACAATTGTGAATAAAATATTTATAGATAAATCTGGATTTTTATGTAAAATTTGCACGTAATTGAAAAAATTCTAGTAATGGAACATAGGTATTACGCATAACATTTAGAAGATGGATAATGTTGATACAATATAAAAAGTTTTACACTTTTATAAACGATGAAACATTATCATGACATTTAATGAATTTGATACTTCTTATAAAAGTATTAAGTCTTGATTTAGATTATAGTGAAAATAATTATAAATGGAAAGTTACTTGAAATGAAACTCTGATGATCACGTTCCTGACTCAACTTCAAAACAGCTTGAAATCACTTTCAAGACAGATCCTGCCCACCGGTCAAAAACTTAATTCAACTGGCAGGATACTGTTGTCATAATATTATTCCAAGTCTCTTGGTTCCTAGCTTGTACCATTATTTTTATTGAAACTTCTCATCACTTTTGAAGCATAACTTGATTCGCATAATCTAAAAAATGAAAACTTACAATTTTGATGAAGACAAATTTGATTCACATAATCTTAAGAATTTGTCACTTCTGAAAATGACCAGCCCCATAATGCAAACCACACAGTCCACCACCATCACCATTACATTATTACAATTGAATTTATCTCATTTTCTATTTAATAATGAATAATAAAATGATTCTCCACCCATTTCCTAACTTATATATACTTCGAAAAGAGAGAAATAATAAAAGAGAAAAAATAACAAATAATACTAATAATAAAAATGAAAAAAAATAAAAGTTTTGATCAAATATACAATTTAGAGTCTATAAAAAATTGAACCCAAAGTATAAATGTTAAGCAGAGTGGATTATTTAAAAAAAAACATTTTTATATGATAAATATTTTTCTTTTGATAATTTTTACTTATATTTTTAAACTCTTTATTATGACTCCCTCCATTCCAAAATAATTATACTTCATCTTAGATTGTTTTACTCATACGAAAATAATAATAGAATAAAAAATAATTTACAAAATCAATCTTATATTATCATTAATTTTTATTTATAAATTTTATTATTTATCATTAATATTATAAATAATATAAGAAAAAAAGATATATAATGTTATATTAAAAATCTAAAATGATAATTATTTTAAAATAATATTTTTATACAATAATTATAATAAGACAGATAGATAAAGTATTATTTAGACAACCCCTGGCCTTATCCAAAACTTTCAACAAGAATTAATCTTTGTAAACTGACAATTGTAAACTGACAACAGCTTCTGCTAGAAAAAGTCTCCTACATTTAATGTTCAGGGATATCTAGGTCAGTATGAAAAGGAAAAACACAAACTAAAGAACCTCAACTTGAAAAATGGATAAGCATTGTCATCCATCACCCATTAAATACCCACGCAACACAGTTCTGATTAACTTAAATTTTGGCCTATCATTCCAATGCATGTTACTCTGCCTTATAAACCCACCAACTTTCTCCTTTTTACACACACATACACCCACTCTTCATATGACTCTTTTCTCGATCTCGGTGTAGATATACTACTGAACACAGAAAGCACATACACCACACGCCCCCTTCTCTCCCTGTGATTTTCATAATGGTGTCTTCTTCCACCTCTCTTCACGTGGAAATGTGCAACAACCAGTAGCTATAGCTCTCTCCAAAAAATAATATTATTGTGGTGTCTGATGAAGACATGCATATATCAAATGACATTGTTTTAGAATATTGCATGTACTACTAAAATCTAAATAAATACAAAGTGAATAATCAAATTATTAAGATATTTTTAGTGCATGACTGATAATATTAGTGTTATCATCATCCAAATTAATATTAATTTCTCTTTAATGGATCATTCAATTGAAATATAAATTTATTTTTTAATTTATTTAAACAATACTTAATTTTGTTTGTAAATTATATTAAGTATAAAAATATTTATAAAATTTTGCATTAAGATAATTTTTTATTGACTGAAAACTGTTGTATACAAAAGTAACAGCACAACGCTTATTAGTATTTGCACTCTAAAACTCTCTTAATAACTTTCTATATATAATCGTTTTGTAATAAAATTTCGTTTAAAAATTTTATGTACGACAATATTCTCTATTAAATATATATGATAATATTCTTATATATAATTATACTAAGTATACCAATTGTACTAAGTATTGCGGAGGTTCTGTTGTTTGTAAAACATCCATGGGATTGTGGGTTCAAATTTTGGATTTTTTTTTTCATTTTCTTAATATGGGGTTAAATTAAAGATAAAAGAATATTTTTGGTTCCACTGATCATCAAACTTTGAGATTTTGTCCTGCTTCACCAAACTTTACCAGCAACATGACTGTTCATACACGTTTATGTAGCAAAAATGGCAATAGGAAGCATTTGATGGATTTTTAATTTTTTAATGTTGTTGTACATATATTTATTAGACAAAACAAGGATAAAACTTAAGCCCACCCTAAAGAGTTATTTGATGGGTCTAATACCTAAATAATACACATTCACCATATTTAATAAAAAGTCTCCATCTAATATTGTCCCATGTAAAACTCTATAATATATACTAATGGAAACTCCCAGCATTAACGGAAGTAACCTTGGCCACATCTGCTGGCTTTGGTGTTGGCAGCAGAACAACCGCTAACACAGCACTCACGGCGGCCGCCACGGCACCCAACACAAACGCCGGCAAGTTGCCACCACCAAACCACTTATCCCACTGTCCACTTATAGCCGATACTATCATCTGTATAAATGTTTGTACATACATAATTAGTCGAATAATTACCAAAAATAATTACGCTAAACAAAACATATGCAATTCTTAATATAGTTGTGACATGATGGATTAGATGCCAAATATACGAAGTAAATGGAGTCTAACCTGTGGCACGACAATTGCAACATTGAGGACACCCAAGGATAAACCTGAAAATTTTGAAGCAAAAAGAAAGGTTATATATTTTGATTTATGATTGACTATATTTGTTGGTCGATTTCTATATATTTTAACTAATTAACTAGCTTAATTTATATGAAAAAAATACTTAAATTTTAACCATAATATTTATTGGTAACTATTTTAAATATAAAACACACTAAATGTCTAAATGATACGAGTTAGTTTACCTTGGCCTGCTCCTGAAGTGGTGGAGTATATAGATGCCAGAGCAAATGGGACGCTGAAAGTAATCTGGGTAGACACATGCAAATTATAGAGAGTATTAGTTTAATTTACAGCACATATATTGATGTCAAACTTTTAACTTTTTTCATATATACTTCTTCTTACTAATTGACAATTGAAAACCTCATCATTTTTCACGTCGCCTCAACCTTCCAAATAAAAACAAAAAATAAGAAGTATTTTTTCATATGTTTAGATGTTTAGTATGCAATACTTACCAACATTTGTAGGCTATATATAAAAGTATCGTCCGCAAAATAACTGAAATACTCCTTGGTACATGCCAAGTCCAAGATTCTTTAAGCCGATGAGGGAAATTATTTTACATTCAAAAATAATGAAACGTACTTTTGAATTGGAAAAGATTATGTGTAGTGTTGAAGAATAATACATAAACATTAAATTATTTTAATGATCATTATCAAGGACACTTACAACGATAGAAAAATACTATACATTCTCTTAATTATTAAAATGTCTTAATAATCATTTAATGGTTTTAAAAACTTTATATGTTTTGTGGATCTGAAAATTATGAATTAGTTTAAAAAAAAGAATAAGACACATTTCCAAAATCTTTAAAATTTCATTCTTCATACATGGTATGAAATAACTTACCGTTGCTGATAAGAAAACATAATATTTCCTCTTATATATTTTTCTTCTCTTACTGAATAATCTTTTTTTATCTTAAATTTAAATATTTTATAGATCTAAAAAAATATTTGAGCTTCTAACTTTTCTCACACTTCTTTTTACTAACTGTCAATTGTAAACCTCATTATTCATGTGTCCTCAACCTTCCAATTAAAAAGAAAAAAAAAGTGGTTTGGTCAAAACCAAAACAAAAAAGAAGAGGTATTTATAATTTAACATTTTTTGAGAATGAGGTATTTATAATGATAACCACTCATAATAAAATATTATTTTCTATATTACTAAATCATCCTAATAATAAAATAATTACTTTAAATATGAAATATCAAATATTTTCTATATCTGAAAAGTATTTTTTGGTATACCAAGGAAATAGTAACTTTTTGGTATTTCTAGATCTGAAAAGTATGGAATATAATAGTTAAAGAAGAAAAAAAAAACACAGAATAAGAAAACATTTTCTAAATATCTAAAAAAAAAAAATGCAATTTCCATATACATGGTAAGAAATCAGAAAACCTTACCGCAAGAGGAACACCAAGAACGGAGAAGAAAGTCAATGCACCAGCTTCCACACCAACTGACGGATGCCCAACAGCAGAAACGCCGTTTTTCCGTTCATGTTCTGCAGCCCTTGTGATAACCACCGTCATTGCCATGCAAACGGCGAGAATTACGTTAACGATTCCCCACAACCACTTAACTCCCCCAACGAAACGACTCAACGGTTCCACCGTCAACGACATCAATGCCAAAACGACAGAGTTCAGCATAAGCCCCAACGCCCCCACATGCACTCCCGAATCGTATGCTTTCTCCCCCACCTTACCACCGTACACTTCACGCCCCATCCAATCAGTGTCGAACAGCACGTAAGGAAACCACGCAACCCAGTTTATAGCGGTCACTAGCATCAACAACCACATTGGCCTCTTTAGACCTTTAAACGCAGCACAGAGTTCACCAAAGCACGAAAACCACCACCGCGAAACGCCGTCGTTTGCGCAATTGTCGCCATCGCCACGTGGCGTGAATTGTGGGTCGTCGACATAAATGAGCACAACGAAACAAAGAACGAGGAGGAGGACAATTGAGAGGAAGAAACAGCTCTTGAGGTTTGCACAGAACACGTCACACGCTTCGGTTTGTGTGAATTTGAAGGCGCGGTGGAGTTTGTCGTAGGAGCCGGCTGCGTAGCCGAGGACGTTTCCGATGGCCATGAAGAACGAGAAGAAGGCGTTGGCGGTCCTCGTCTTGCGGTGGTCCCCGGCGGCGAGATCACCGAGGAAAGCGCGGCAAGGACCCTGGAGCATGTTGTTGGCCACGTCCAGGATCCAGAAGCCGACCACGAAGACCACCACCGCGCGTGGACGGGTCTCCTTCGTGAGGTCGTCCCCAGCTGCGTGTCCTATATCAGCTGCGTAGCCGATGAGAAACACAGCAACGACAACGGCGACTGCCCCCACGAAGATGAAGGGACGGCGGCGACCGAAGTGAGATCTGCATCGATCGCTGCTGTACCCTACAATGGGCTGCACCAGCAGCCCAGATATTGGGCCGCAGAGCCAAATGAAGGAGGCCCAGGCGTGAGGGACGCCGAGGGTCTGGACGTACGGTGTCAAAAGAGAAAGCTGTAGGGCCCACCCGAATTGAATTCCGGCGGCGATTGACGAGACAGCGATCATTTTTCGGAGAGGACTAGGTCCCGGTTGTTGTGCTGTCTCCACCTGAAGAGACGAGGAAGAAGGTTGTTCCATTGTGAAAGAACAACAAATTCACACACAGAAAAAATGAGAAAGAAAAATATGATTTTTATTTTTATTTTTATTTCAAGCTTTTGAGAGAGGAAGCAGAGTCTGAGAAAGTGGAGAGAGTGGGTGAGTTTATAAGGTGTGAGGAATTGCTATGGATAAGTCAAATTATGAGTCAATTAGAAGAGCTGTGTCGCGTATTCGCGTGCTTTTTAGTGTTGAGTGGCAATCCTTATCCATTTGTCAACGTGGGTTCATTAAATTTTATTATTTTCACACTGCACTACGTAACTTTAACCAAAATATTGTTGGACATTGAATGTCAAAAACTATTTATGAGGGCCAATTAATTCTCTTATTAATGTAATCTTTATTGATTCATTTACTGGCTTTGAAAGGGAAAAAACGTCTTAAAATTAAATGAAAAAATATTCAAAAATATTTGTCACAAGAAAATGTATCCGTTTCGTTTGAAAAAAATATTTGTCACAATTAATTATTAATAAGATATGTGAATGAAAGAAATAAAATATGGTGTTGCAATTTTAGATGCATGCCAAGTTTGAGGAAAAAGTGAATGTTGTTTATCAAAAAGATGAAAAGTTTTCCATAATAGCAAAAGACTTAAAGAAAGAAATACAATTTTTTAGGTAATAATCATAAATAATTAAATTAACAATTAAAATCATAGATTTTGCACAAAATTTATCCTAATTTATATATCAGATAATTAAGTCACGTTATAAAGAAAAAAAATGGGATTAAAAAATTAATTTACTTGTATGGAACAATATTGAATAGTATAATAAACATAAAATTCAAATACATTTTTAAAAAAAATCATTTGAGTAAATATTTTAAAATAAATCAAAAAAGTAAGCCAGTGACACAAATTTGTTATTTAATTAAGATTTTAAGGAGATTAGCTTATAAAACATATTTTTTTAAATATCAAAGATATATTAATGTAATATGTAAAAATGATAAATATATATAATTGTTAATTATTATTTTTCATAAAGTATATTTTAAATAACCAAAATACAATTGCACGTTTAGTGCTAATATGGTAACTGTCTCTTATATTTGCGAACAAATCAGCAATAAGCTAATGTTGTCTCAAAGTTGGTTGTCATATAAAAAATAATTAAAAATAAAACATTTTGTGATTGCAGATTTTGTAGTTAATTCAGACTCTATATAACTACCAAAGTAACTTGGTAGCTAAATCTGTTACAAAAATATTTAAATTTTATTTTTTTTTAAAAAGAACTAGGGACTATTATGTCGGTCTTTGATTCATTTGTTGAATAATAAGTTCAAATAATAATTTAAAAAATTATATATTTTTAGTGACTAGCTATAATTTTCAATAACTATTTTAGTTGTTAAAATTTTTTACAACAACAACAACAACATATTATTATTATTATTATTATTATTATTATTATTATTATTATTATTCATTAGTCACATGGTCTTGTTGTGTTGCATGTGACCCTTTTTCAACTTCTAAACCCTAGGTCTTCAAATTTCATCCTGTAACTCATCAATATCTATTACAAAAGTGAAGGAAAAGCTTTTTCCTAGATTAACCAAAGAACACAAATACAAGTTTGTTTTATTGGGGTCAAACACAATAGGAAACCAAAAAAAAATTCAAATAATTGGTTATCATGAGAAAGAAACATATTTAAAATACAAGATGGTGAATTTGAAAGAGTCTAAGAGGATTCTTAGAGCTCTTATAAGTGGAAAGTCAATTCCACAAGTCTAACCAGATATAATAATTTTTGTTTCAAGATATAAAGATGAACATGATTCATGTGCAACATTTTTTACATGAGACATGAGCAAATTCTCATTTTGACGTGGATTAGGACATGACCTTTTTGCTTGTTTTCCTCCCTTAATTTGATCCTTAATAGGTGGAGCCTCACTAATATTAGAGTTACATTTTTGAACATTTATTTCTACCAACTTACCTCATTCAAAAGTTTTTAAAAGTTGTTGTTACCTGATTGTCGCCCAACATTAATAATCCTTTTAAATTCCACACCACCACGGTTTCTTGATTTTTGTTGTTTCTTATTTTTAGTAACAACAGTCCAATCTCCTTACAATTCCTCATTTGCCCCTTATTTCCTTTATCCCTATTAATATCTCATTAATGTTAGGGTTGATTGTCATGCTGTCATTGGGTCCCCTACGTTTTGTTCATGTTCTTGTGAATTGATGACCAGCCTTGGTGCTTCAACCTTAGTGTGTGGACAACTACCCTCTCTATGAATATATAATTCCACATCATCGCGGTTTCTTGATTTTTGTTGTTTCTTATATTTAGTAACAACAATCCAATCTCCAAGCAATTCCTCTTCTACCCTTTATTTCCTTTATCACTATTAATGGCCTCATTAATGTTAGGGTTGATTGTCATGTTGTCAATGGGTCCCCCACGTTCTGCTCATGTTCTTGTGAATTGACAACCTAGCATTTGTGCTTCAACCTTAGTGTTCTCTATGACTATATGATTACACAACACCACGATTTCTTGATTTTTGTTGTTTCTTACTTTTAGTAACAACAATCCAATCTCCATACAATTCATCATTTGCCCTTTATTTCCACTATCTTTATTAATGACCCCATTAATATCAAAGTTGATCATCTTGTTCTCATTAGGTCCCTACATTTTTCTCATGTTCTTGTGAATTGACTGCTAGTTTTTGTGCTTCAATCTTAGTGTGTAAACAACTATTATCTCTATAACGATATGATTCACATCTTTTGCAAATATATGAAGACCTTCATATTCTACATTGAACCAAAATTGTGGAACCACACTTTGTTGAAGTATAACCCTTTTCTAAACTACAATGTTTTATTGACAACAAACTTTTGACAAGTAAATTTTAAATCTTCATGTTACTAATGTTTTTCTTTGGAGTACTTCAATTAAGACAATACTTGATCAAGAAGTGTAAAATAAAAAGGTGTGAAACATTAATTTGCATCATCCTAACACTCCAGACAAAGACTTTACAACATCAGAAGCAAGAATACTAGAAGGCAAGTTGATCATAAGCATGAAAGACTAATTTTTCCTTCTTAAATCAAAGTGTAACAAGATTAAAAGTTGTGTATGATCATAAGCATGATATAAAGATATCTTTAGTCAAGAGTAGTGTCAAAATATGCACATGGCTTGAATATCATCAGAAAGAGGAATTATTGAGTAGAAGAATGAAGACGTTGAAGGTTATATTGTTCAAATGCACAAACCAAAAATAAAGTCAAATGTCATGTATCAATGATGTAAAGCATTGAATCAAAAGTACAAGCTCTCCAAAAGACATGCAAGAAATTTATAAACACAAAACTTACAAAAGACTATTAACAAAGAAACCAAAAGAAGAAAAGATAATTGCATCAACACTACAGTTACCAAAAGCAATGCTACAAAAAGATTCTACAAAAGAAAGAGTCTTCCAGAATAACATCTCATGACTAATTGAAGAAGAAAAAAAAGTCATGAGCCACTAACAATAGTAAGCACCAACAACCACAATTTCAAATTCAAATGGTGCAAGTTGTATCAAAACCAATTTTTGAGTGATATCATGTGTGAGATTTTGTGTCATTTTCATGCATTTTCTTTGTAGAACTCACATTTGAATACTAGTTTTGTCTTGCATAAGTATAGTTGCCCAATAAAGTGAAAGAGTTGAAAATTGCACATTTTCTGATTTGAAGAACTCTATCACTTGACTACAATTGTGGTACATTCATCAAGGTCGTCGTAAGCAATATGACCATAACAAGATGATGACATCCCTTCTGAACAACATCAACTTTCGACGGCAATCGTGTTAAATTCACCACGACCATAGTCCACACATGAGGGTTGTAGTCGTTCCATAACACCCCAAAGTTGCAACATCACAAGTTTTCGACCACAATTGTGGTGGAGTTTAGCACAGATGTAGTGCGTCTTTCTGGATGATATCTTTAGAAAACTATAAATATGGATTGTTTTCTGTATCTTTGACATCTGTTACCTAATTTACGGATTTTAGAGCACTCTGAGGGGTTTTGAGAGTTTTGAAGTGTGGACAACATTGTGAGGACGAATCGTGATCATCGTTTCTACCTTGTGGTAAAGCCTATAAGAAATTAACATAGACATACCACAAGGTAGAAACGATGATCATAAGCATCATCCTAGTTTGACAGTCATGATGTAACTATCTAATTGTACCCCTTTCTATGTTCTTAATGAAATTACTTAGTGTTTTATGTTAATTAATTCTCTTTCTCATTTTTATTGGTTATTTGAAATTGATCAATCTTATGCTTAATCAAATGTATTGTGGTGATCATATGTGTATGTTTGGTAGACATAGGTAGAGATTATTTTACATCAAATTGCATGATCAAATTGTTTGGATAATCTTTGATGGATTAATTAATTCTTAATTGATCAACCCTAGAATTGATTATATCCATTGAGTTAAATCAATATATCTATAATCAATGGGCTATTTATTTAAAGCAAAGAGCATCATTAGAACTTGATCATAGGCTTTTGATTGACTTAGGAAATCGAAAATTATCTGTGGTAGGAATTTCATATGAAATATAATTAGGGAAAAATTAGTATTACTGAATCAAAATCCTCGGTCGCTTTCAATATCACTTAAGTCTCTCTTTTGGGATAGTTTATTTATTTTTTTTAAAAAAATAAAAGTCACAAAAATACTTCAATCTTAATTTTAAATTATCTCAACTGTTTAGTTTAATAATTTTGAATATTTTGGAATATAACTGGTCTCTAGGGTCCGATAACCGAACTTTTAGTCTACTGTTACTACTATATAAGGTATATTTGTTCTTGTGTGAGCACTATTTTTTATGCATCATTGTATCAGAGTTAAGGAAACAAAGATGTAGACATAAAAAATTTAGAAGCAACAGGAAATAACCAACAACCATGTGAAAGAGACATCTCACAACAGTTTGACTTGGACTTTAATCTTTTTCAACAACTAGTAACAAATACTTCTATATTTATAAAGGACCTGGGCATCTTGAAGCTTATTGAAAGGAAGAAAATGAGGATAAAGATGTAAGATTAAGAAGTCAAGCAGTAAAAAAAATAATTTGCTTCTAATATAAGTTTTCTTCAGCCCAAACTCTCTAGGATTTAAAGCCAAATTCTTCCAACCCATAGAGTGTTGTAATCACCATCACCTATGGATCCTTACTAAAGAGAGCATACCAAAGGTGTCATAGGAGTATGTTCTTAAAAAATGTTGTGGAAATGGCACCACAAACTCCTTCTCGGTTGGGAGCGACATCTCGACCAACCACAGCCACTAGGGAGTCACCTCAAACTCAACCCTCAAACAATCAAACAGTAAAATGCGGAAACGTGAAACGATCAAAACGAAGGATGCACGAGAGATTAGGGAGAGAAAAACAACACACAAAATAGCTTTACGTGGGAGAAAACCTCCAAAAGGAAAATCCACATGACCTAGTCCAGAACAATCCACTATTCTCAATAATAATGGTTACAAACACTCAATGGCCTCTCGCCGGAGTCACTCAACCTCACCAATAACAATGGTGAAAACACTCTCAATGAGAGTTGCTCTCAACCTCTCGGAGACAACAACCTGATGCTGGAGACACTCATAGACGAAACTCTCTCTTCTCTGTGCTCACAACAAGAATCCTCTCCACCCTTTGGTTTCTGAATTCTAACAGCCTCCATCTATAAATGTTGTATTTATAGAGAGGAAAAAAGGTTTAGGGATTTAAGCACCTTAAACGGGAAATGGGCCGAGGTCAACCTCGGGAATTGGGCCCAAGTCAACATTCCCTTTGTCAGCACCTAGGGATTTGGGCCAAGCATTAAACGGAACCTTATCCAACAAAAAGAACCCCTTAGGAAAGGGAAAAAAACTCAAAAAAGTAATTAGGGGATTGTTGCATCTAGAGTGAACATAGTAGTTATTGTGTGAGCCGAGTAGTATTAATTACTTGGGGTGAAGCTTGAAGAGGATTTTTAAAAGAATAGTTTGGTAAAACCTCAAGAGGCTTATAGAATATTGGGTGAAAAGTCTGCAAAGGCTCAGAGAATACTTATGGTAAAGTTTGGAGAGGTTTTTTAAAATAATACTAAGGGAGAGCCTACAAAGCCTTAAAGAATACTGAGTAGAACTTGGAGAGGTTTAAAATACTGTGGAAGTCTGAGGAGACTTAAGGATAAAGAGTATCTTGTTGTTGGCGCTTTAGTTAGTGAAAATCCTATAATTGTAGCAACTGAATGTAACCCAAAGTTATGGGTTAACCAATATAAATTTTGTGTATTTTCTTCATTTTATTTTATGCTTCTTATGCATTGGTCTATTGCATTTCCATTAATCTTTTGAGAAGTCTTTAAATATAAGCTAAGTTATTATTCTTTACACTTAAACAAGAATTTTCAAAGAGGTTTTAACTTCATAAGCAACATTAGTATTTAACTAGAAAAATCAAAATTTGACCATAAGGACCAATTTCTAGATATCTTGAAAAGTAACACCCTTTAAGATATTTAATATACTTTGATTTATCATTTGATATCTTAAACAAGAAAGGAAGCATCCCCTTCTAATAAACTTTTGATATCCAAGCAAAAGCTTGAGGAGATATATCAAAAGCAATGTTTTCATTGGGTAGAAAAAGGCCAAGGTTTGTTTAGTGGCATTGTTTAACCCCCTTTTAGTGATCAAATGATTCACTTCACATTTTTCCCACCATTGGTTGACTCAAATTAATCTCGACACACACTTTTGTAAACTTTCCTCTCAAGGCATCAATGGTTCTAATATTCACCTCCACTAGTCTACCAACCACGGTTGTGAAAGCTAACAGGATACTATATCATCATAATACTCCATCCATAAAGCATGAAAACCTTATCTAAACTGAAGTGCTTTCTATTTTAATCTCAAAAGCAACAAAGTCTGGTATCCATGGCCTAACAACTAAATAATGATCATACTTAATCCAAGCCCCCCTACAAATAACCAATTCATAGTCTTATGGAAGGCCAAACTTCATGATATAAAAATCATGCCCCACATCCACTACTTTTTTATCGATAATTTCCAGATACCATGTAATTTATCCCACACAGTAAAGAAACTGATTTTTTCCCCTAAAATATTTAAATTGATAAAATCTTTCCATGGCCACCACAACTTCTACAATATACTCTAGTCAACAAAGCATAAAGGCCTTCAACTGATCCACGTCTTCAAACTCTTTTTAACTTATTATTTGCTATTAGATCCAATTTTTATCATTGTAGTAATGCCCCTTGTTATCCTATGACTTTGCCAAGAAATAAAACCTTGACTTGGCTGCACTCCCCTTCTTTGTCAACTGGTTTGGGTTTGGTTGGGAGTGGATCATCATGCTATTGTGAATAACTAATGAACACACACACACACACACACACACACACACACACACATATATATATATATATATATATATATGTTTTTTGGAATGATTCAGCACTCTCAGAAAACGTATCAAAGGCTTCCTGAGGAAGCCAAAAGATAGGCTCTCTCACAGTCGAAGGCTTTGGACAACGTTATTATTATATCTTTTTCTGCAACCCAAGTAATTGATTTGTTTGATTAGGTTTTGTTTGAGTTTGATTTATTCCTAGCAACGAAGCTAAGGTGCCCCTTCCTCAATGAGTCACAAGCGAGCCATGCCACATTGCATGGAGGAACTCATCCTTTACTTCCCTTGAGTTTTGGATATTCTTCTTTGTTGATCCATGATTATTACACTATCAAATAACCCTAGATAAGCTTATAATTATTGTAGCTCCCTAAAAGCTCATATGACTTATGTTAGCAAATTATAATTTCAATTAATCTTAAAATATATCCAATGTTACTTGCTAAGCTACTCCTTTTAAAAAAGTAGTAAGTGTATATTAACAAATATTACTTTTGGAATTTGCTAAGGTACACCCACTTATTTTTTAAAAATAGTATGTTAGCTAACTATAAATACGAGTGATCTTAATTAAAATATACATGTGGATAGGTTGCTAACACACTTCTTCTAATTAAAAACACACACGTAATAATTATTTTTACGTCATTCTCATTGTGATCCTAATTGTGACAACTGCACTCATATCCATAACAATCCATCATTTCTCTTTCTCTATCAAGAGTATATAATATAACATTATCTTCTTCAAGTTTTTCTAAAATGAAAAAAATGTAAGATTATTTGAATAATTATTAGTAGTTGTTTTAAAATTATATTTATAAAAAAAGTGAAAGAACTCTTGTTTATTTTTGGACAACTTTTTATAACCTTAAATAAATTCAAACTTGAGCCTAAGATCAATTTTTTTTTGTAAAGTTAAATATTAGTATGCCATTTTCTGTTTCTTATTTTTTATTTACCAAAATAAATAAATTTTTATTTTATTATGCCATAGTTAATATTTTTAATAACGGTGCTGTCACAAAATAATAATTAAAATAACATAATAAATTACTTTTAGAAATATATGATGGACTTAGACGAATAAAAATGTGTCTAGGAATTAAAATATAGTTTAATATAGGATCAAATATTAAGAAGGTTGTCTAAGAAAGATTTACAAATTTTAGATGTTTGTCAGAACACTTAATTAGCAATTAAATAATTAAATGAGTGGAAAATAATTAGTTGAGTTAAAAAAAAGAAGGTATTTTACCCCTCTGGGCTCCTCACAAATTTACAACCCTCTTGGTTCTTAAAAATATTGATTCCTGCTGGGAGTTTTCGGACTGAACCTCAACCCCAAAGTCAAATCTTGCACTTACCCAGTTCACATACCACACACCATCTATTTTTTCCTTTTACTTTTTTTTATCATAATAATATAATAATATCATTATGAAATATTTATCAATTTTATTAATAATTAATCTTTATTAAAAATCTAATTAATGATCATTATTAAAGTCTTTTCTCTTAATTATATATTTTTTATTTATAAAATTTAAATCTAAAATTTTATTTAAAAAAAACTAAATTCAAAAAGACTGATCATACCAACAACTTATTGATATCATCTATTCCAAATAAAACTCGATCATTTAATAAAAGTTAACAAAAAGCTGTAACGGTGTAACCCTTTCGGTCCTCTCCCTCTGCTGCGTGTCAAATAAAGTGAGTTTTCTTCATTAAATTTGACACCATAGGCCTCAATCCCATGGTTGCCAGCTGCTGTACATAAACGAAGGAAAAAGAGGAGAAAAAGGCACATTTTCACCAAAGTAGTCGACACAAAATATACTTCCTCTCTTCTTTTCCTAATACACTCCAAAGTTTTGCCTCCCTCAGTCGTCATTGCTTCTAGAACATATGCTTTCTATCTTGTTATCCCCTAAAACAATCTCAAAATTTCTCCTTTTCATTCCTACTTCTAATTTAGCCTAGGTTTCTAATTCAAGATAGATCAAACCCAACTCAACTATTAGAATCACAATATAAATATATATAAAATATAAAAGGTGGAACACATTCTATTTTGAAAATGTAACAATTGACCAAATTCTATAACTATACTTTTTAATAAATTAAAAATAATATAAATATATAAAATTAAAATATATTTAAGATTAAATATATTATTAAATGCAGTAAATTTTTTATTATGTACATTATAACATATATATATATATACACGTTATATTATATATATATATATATATAATATAATATAATATAATATAAAAGGTGAAACACGTTCTATTATAAAAATGTACCAATTCAGTTCTGTAGTCCATTTCTTCTCTTGTCCTTCACGAAATATTTCATCTCCCTACTTACATAATCTTATCATAACAAATTATAGTAATATGATTTTTAACCATGTGAGTAAAAAATAGGATGTTAAGTATATGATTACATAATTATTCACATCAAATATTAAATAAAATTCGATATTTAACGTTATTCATTCCCTTTCATTTTTCATCATCATGTTTGCAACAAACAAATTACGTACCCCATATGATATCATATGACAACACATGAAGGTTTAAAAATGTCACATACAATATTATATCATATGATGTCACATGAAGGTGTAATATGTCACACCCATAAGGTTGAAACATATACACCAGCTTATGCGTGACATGAAGTTTCTATGTGGTACCTTCATATGCTATTGCATAAGATCATGTCACTAGTTATCATCATCATGTCACTAGTTATCATGTGTTGCGTTAATGTAGATTTTCATTTGACACACATGTACTTATGAAATTCAATTTAACATCTAGATTATAAATGATGACAGAAAATTAATGAGGGACCAAAACTTATAAAAAAATTTAAAGGCTAAATTTTTAAATCTTAAATATTAGAGTACCAAAAACTTATTTAACCTCGAATAATAATAATAATACATTTTTTAAACATATATTTAATAATATATATAATTTATATTTATTATTAAATTTATAAAATAGTATAATTTGTATTATGATATTTATAGTTTTAAAAATCGATCCGGTGACTGATCCGGTCATGATACTAGGTCACTAGGTCAGTGGTTGAACTAGTTGGTCACTAATTGACTCGCATGAACCGATTTGTAATAAAAAAATATAAAAATTTTATACCTATCTTAAAATTTTTCGTCTGGTTCAATAAAATTCAAAAGTTTTAAACATAAATAAAATATAAAGAACACAAGATAGAAAATGATTATTATATCTAACATTTAACATCAAAGACATCAATGACAATATATATCAATATTCACACTAAAATGAAACATAATCATATCACATCAGTGTAGATTATAATATATAAAAAATCAATCCAAAGTTTCAAACCACAATTGAAAAAAATGATTTGGGATCACAATTTTACATGCAACTCAACCACAATTACGACCACTTCTAAATCAATTTAACTCAAAATCACAAAAAAAATTAAAATAAAACAAAAAAAAAAAGATAAGTGACTCGGTCTGGGTCAACAAGTCACCAGTTCGACCACAAACTCAGACGAGTCAATTCGGATCGCTCCATGTCAAAATTGTAATCAATCAAACTGATTATTCGACCCGATTCAACTACTGAATCATAATTCGACCCGTGGAATCGACTGAGTCTATCCAGTTTTTAAAACTTTGATGATATTACTATTAATTTACTTCTATAATATTATTATATTAACACACAAATATATATATATATATATATATATATATATTAGTAAATATAATAATAATTAATACATTTATTAATAAATATATTTTTATTTTATATATTATACTACATTCATTAATAAGTATAATATTAAAATTTGGTCTAGTATGGTTCATATGTATAGTAAAAAATTTTCTCTCATTTTTGCCTACAAATCAACACACGAAATTGATATTTGGAGAACTAAAACAACATAAAATTTGAGGGAATAAAATCAAACATATTTAATTAAAAACTATGTAAGTATGTCAAATTAATCATCATATGAGCATGATGTCATGTTAATATCATTACATGATCAACAAATTTAGACTAATAAAAAATCATATTTAATAAAATTGTTGATAGTACATTAAAATTAAATTATTATCCAATTAAATCAACATGGGGGTGTCAACAACCAATGAACTTAGTTCAAATATTAAATATCTAATAACATTAAATACTTAAAGAATAAATTGTCATTTATAAATTACTTCCCATAGAAATTAAGATGCGCGTGGTCTCATGCAAAATGATATGTGTCGTTGGTGGCCAATTGAGTTCTATCAGTCTTTTTCTTCTGTTGTCCTTCACGAAAATATTTTCATCTACCTACTTACATAATCTTATTATAACAAATTAAAGCAATGTGATTTTCAACCATGCGAGCGAAAAATAGGTTGTTAAATATACAATTACATAATTATTCACATCAAATATTAAATAGAAGACGATCTTTGACATTATTCATTCTCTTTCATTTTCCACCATTATGTTTGCAACAAACAAATTACCTATATATATAATGAATGTTGTTTCAGGGGTCTTCCTATTTTGAGTAAGCCTTTTCCCTCTCATTTTTTCTACAACAAATAAAATAAATTCAATACTAACTCATTAAGTAATGTCAGATTAGCAGGTGTCGACTATGGTATCCATTGATTCGTGGGTGTGCACGGTTCTAATAATAACCTCCATTCAGAAGATATAACTTAAGTTTATAATAACACTATGAAACGAGCATATATATCTAATGACCAGTCCCATGATTCCAAGCGACCGTCATTATATTATTACAGTTCAGTTTATCTCACTTTCAATTTTTTGCAATAAAGAATAAAGTTTAACAATTTTCTATATTTTCTATAACTATTTTTATTATCCAAAACGTTTACGTAAATGATGACATCCACAAAGATTAAATTTAGTAAAAGGACTTAATTAATCCTCGTAAAATGACGACATCTTCGTAAACCGATACTTCGTTTAGAATTAGGATGCGAAAAAACAGAAAGTTAACACAACTTCGTCAATGCATAAACATAGCCATCCATAATTACCAATTAGTTATCCTTAAATAACACATGCAACGTAAAATATGGGTAGGCGTTGCCACCATTCGCTAAGTACCATACGATACAAATCCTATTATTATCTTAAATTTTGAACCACTCATCCCAATGTTAAAAGCCATATATAAACTCTCCAACCCTCTCACATTTACACACACTCCTCCTCGAGGCCTCCAAGAGAGAAAGAGAAAAAAAATTCAAAAGAAAAAAAGAAAAAAATAAATAAATAAATCTCTTTCTCTCTCTGTGAATTTATAAGCCTCTCACAATGGAGGAACCACAACCAGGACCCAGCCCGCTACGCAAAATGATTTTGGTGTCATCAATCGCCGCCGGTATCCAATTCGGATGGGCCCTACAGCTCTCACTTCTCACCCCATACGTTCAGACCCTCGGCGTCCCGCATGCCTGGGCCTCATTTATTTGGCTCTGTGGCCCAATATCTGGGCTGCTGGTGCAGCCCATCGTGGGCTACAGCAGCGACCGATGTCAATCCCGCTTCGGTCGCCGCCGTCCCTTCATCCTGGCCGGGTCCTTGGCCGTCGCCATTGCTGTGTTCCTAATTGGTTATGCGGCCGATATAGGACATGCAATAGGCGACGACCTCACCCAAAAGACCCGGCCACGTGCAGTGGCCATCTTCGTGATCGGGTTCTGGATCTTGGACGTGGCAAATAACATGCTCCAGGGTCCATGCCGCGCCTTCATGGGTGACCTCGCCGCCGGAGATGAGAAAAAGACGAAGGCGGCCAACGCCTTCTTCTCTTTCTTCATGGCCGTCGGCAACATCCTGGGCTACGCCGCGGGATCCTACGACGGCCTCCACCGCCTCTTCCCCTTCACGGAGACCGAGGCGTGCAACGTCTTCTGCGCAAACCTCAAGAGCTGCTTCTTCTTCGCCATCGTCCTCCTGGTCGTCCTTGCCACCTTGGTGCTGATTACCGTGAAAGAAACTCCCTACACGCCAAAGGCAGAGAAGGAAACCGAAGATGCAGAGAAGACACACTTCTCGTGCTTCTGCGGAGAACTTTGTCTTGCATTCAAGGGGCTGAAGAGGCCAATGTGGATGTTGATGTTGGTGACCGCCGTGAACTGGATCGCGTGGTTCCCTTACTTCTTGTTCGACACCGATTGGATGGGTCGTGAGGTGTACGGTGGTGACGTGGGGCAAAAGGCGTACGATTCGGGAGTGCATGCAGGTTCTCTAGGGCTCATGTTGAACGCGGTGGTGTTGGCTCTGATGTCGTTGGCGATTGAACCGTTGGGGCGTGTAGTTGGGGGAATCAAGTGGTTGTGGGGAATCGTTAACATCTTGATGGCCATATGCTTGGGAATGACCGTTCTCATCACAAAGATCGCTGAGCATGAACGTCTTCTTAACCCTGCTTTGGTTGGGAACCCTTCCCTCGGTATCAAAGTTGGCTCCATGGTTTTCTTCTCCGTCCTTGGAATCCCTCTTGCGGTAAATACACTGTAACTTGTTTCATATAAAAAAGGACCTCACTAGTAATATCTATCAATTTGATTTGACCTAAACCTAAACTAATTAGTGGCTTTCTTTGGGTGTAACCAGATTACTTTCAGTGTCCCATTTGCCCTAGCATCTATATACTCCAGCACTTCCGGAGCAGGCCAAGGTAATTAAGCTAAACACAAACTCATATCATTCTCTCTTCCAAAAATTATTTGTTTTTCAAAACTTAAGCTTTATCAAAAGATTTGTTAAACAAAGTTTTATGCAGACAAAAAAAGTTATATAGTTTTTTATTATGGAAATTGACCAGAAGATTTAATTTCATATAGACCAAAATGTATAACATTTATTTCTGTTTCAAAAACAATTTCAGGTCTATCTTTGGGTGTCCTCAATATTGCAATTGTCATTCCACAGGTTGGAATCCATTCAGTACTTCATAAATCTGGCATTTGATTACATTATTCCGCAAGTGTATAATATATTGAATTTGGCGTGACCTTTAGAAATAGAATAAAAAAAAAAAAAAATCTAATGATGAGTTACCTATTTGGTTTATACAGATGATAGTATCAACCATAAGTGGACCTTGGGATGCCTTGTTCGGCGGTGGAAACTTGCCGGCTTTCGTGTTGGGTGCTGTGGCCGCCGTCGTGAGTGCAATATTAGCAATTCTTCTGCTGCCAACTCCAAAGAAAGCTGATGAGGCCAAGGCTTCTAGCGTCAACATGGGAGGTTTCCATTAGTGTGTGTATTATAGGGCTTTACATGCTTCAATTTCAACCTTGCTTTGATATGGGAAAAAGGAACGAGTCTTTAGATTCGAAGTGGGTGCACGCATGTGTATATTAGGCATTAGACCCATGGGCTTTAGATGCTTCCATAGCCACTTTTAGGGCATACACATGTCTAAGTACATGCATTAATTTGTAAACTTTGGTGTGACAATTATACCGAATAGAAAAGCATTAAACATTCGTCTTTTTATTTCACACATGAGAAAAAATATTATAATAAAAATATATATTATCATATTATAAAAGAAATATTTGAAAAAGCGAGAGTGTATTTAATTACGTTTTTCAGAGGGTACTCCCCCTATTTAGTGAAATAATACTCTCGCAATCATCTCAAATTAATGTCTTTTATTTTTATTTTTAAATTAAATTTTGATAATTTTAAAAAAAATTATTATCAATTAACAATAATATTATATTACAATTTAAATTTTTATTATAAATTTAAAATATAATTTACATATTGAAATATATTTGTTTATAATAAATGTTAACTATAGTATAATTTGTAAAATATAAATTAATTATATTTTTATAATAAATTACATTCAATACCCATCTTTTGTAATTAAAATCAGTTTTGAACTCAAACTGGTTTGGAATCCTAAATACCCATTATGCAAATATATATATTTTTATCATAAATTTTAATTATAATATAATTTGTATATTAAAAATATTAATTTATTACTAAAATTAATTATATAAGATGAATATTTATGATATACAATGTACGAATTAAAATAATAATTACTAATAAATTGGATATAATCAAAAAGAGAAACATGCATGGTTTGGATTCATGGAAAATAAAAATAATTTAATTTTTAAACCAATTATTTAAATGGTATTTCAAAAGGGAACCACTCTACTTTTGTCAAAACCTGTTTGGTTCTTGTTGAATTGGTTTTAAGAAAAATCGGTTTAGTTAATTTAAATTACCATTTCAAAACAATTATTTACAATTTTTATTTACTCTAAATGTTATTAAGAGTAGCATAGCTAGCTTAGATACCTCGGTCAGTCACAACTGTTAGAAAACATTTTAGAATGAACTAAGAACCCCAATTTAGAGACATAATCTTTTCCTTAAATCAATTGCCTAAGTGGGAATTGACTTGTTGGAGCATATATTATCGTCACAATGGTTATGCAACCCCAATATTCATACCATCAACTCTTAAATTCACTAATTTCAAATAATTTTAAAAAGTTGACAATATAAATTTTAGAATTCTAAACCTAATATAAACTACATATAAATGGTTAATCAAATATATAGTAGAATTTAGAATACTCAATATTTGTATAAAATCTCATGTCGTCTGAAAATCATTCTTAAATTCATTATTGAGAAATACAAAGAATACATTTATTTTACACATTTTAATTCATTATGTAAAAGAATATGTTCCTAACACTTTTATTCAGTATTTTATTCAATCTCATGGAAGTTTTCTGTTAATAATTACAGAAAATACACTTGTTAATTAATTGGGTCCAAACCCAATAAACATACATGTTGGTTATGTTTCAAAAAATTATATTTTTTTATCAGACAAATATTACTTTGTTAATTTGCTAAAAATAATTCGTACCTGCGACTCTTCTTTTCCTTTTTTTTTATTAAACCTTAAGTGTTAATTCTCATCCATCAAACCAATTTTATATCTCGTAAAAAATTATATACTATTATATGCTCTCATTGAAAATTGGTCAAACTACTCATTTTAAGAACATGAAATCACCCATCAATAAAATATAGATTAATCCAAAAAATTCTAACATAGGTATTGTACTATTTTTGCTATGATACCACAATATTCTCTAATAGACAATTATATTTAAATCAAGTAAGACTATTATTGATAGTAAAGTTTTTTCTTAAAATATGTTAGACTATTATTAAATGTTCAATAAGACTTAAACTAGAGATCACTACTTAATATGAAATAACTATGCGCCAAAACTTTACTAACCTACTCCTATACTATAAATTAGAACAACAACGTTATTTGGTACAAAACCAAATACCACGAATCACTCGAATTTTAAATCACGGCAATAATTATCTTTGAAATAAATCTTAAGTAAAATGTAAATAAACTATTTAAATAGATTTCAATGGAAGTGAACACATTCCTGATCAGTGATATGTTACGAAACAGTATTCATAACAATTAGGATTATCCAAATTAAAATCCTCAAGTTGGAGAATATGACTCTTACTCACTTCACTCTCTCAATTACTGTGTATTTTTTTCTTTTTATTTGGAATGTGCATTTCACACATTATCTTTGCAACTAGCCGAAAGATATGTTTTTCAACCATTTCAAAGTATCACTTATCTTTATTTGCATATTGGATTTTCTTAATTATCTTTATGTTTATTTTAAAATAATTTTATATAATAATTTAAATTATTTATTATGAATCTATTTTTTTAGATTTAAATTTTAGTTATATACAAATATTTATGGCATACAAAGCCAAAGAAACAATACTTGTGGGAGTCTCAAAGGATCCAGCCATAACTAGCCGTTCTAGCCTCACGTACCAAACTATCCGCATTTAGCCCAGCCATTGGGTGGGTATTCTAAGCCCAGTAACATTTGGATTTGGTTTTAAAAGTTATTATTATTAAATGTTAACCTACCCAACATGGCTGGTTTCACAAGTTGATGTGGTGGAGATTCTCCAATTAAAAGCCGAAGACAACTTTTTTGCTCATATCTTCTAAATTTTACAAGAGAAATGAAAAACGGGAAAAAGGACATCAGGCAAGGAAAGTTAGTGCCCTTATTATATTTAATAATATCAATATTTTTTTGCAAAGCATGTACATTAAAATTAATATCTAGTATTCAATTTTCACGAAAGACACTAATAAAATTTGAAGTAAGTTAAATAAATAAAAATAATATAATCCTGATGATTAATTATTTTTCAGCGGTGTCGTATGATAAGAACGGATTGAGGTACGAAATGCACGAAGTGGACGTGTTATAAGTTCTTTTTTTCTTTTTGTATATGACGAGTTACCATCTATTATGTGTAATTATTTTAAAAAGATAATAAATTAAAATATTAAAAGAAAAGAAAGAAAAAAAAAATAACAATCTTCTAATTTTATCCGAATTGTATCCCAACTTGTAAGCATGGCAACTGGGCAGAATGAGAGCGGGTATTGCATTCCCCGTTCTTGATTCCCATCGGGTTTTAAAATCCATCATCGTTCCCGTCCCTATTGGGGGTCGGGTAGGTTTTCTCCGCCCCACCCCGTCCTCGCTATTTGATTAAAATTTTAAAAATAAAAAATAATATAACTTTTTTTATTAAAAATCAGACAAAAAATTTAATTATGTAACAAAAAAATAATAATAATAAACTCACATTTAAAATATGAGATCATAATTGTAAAATTATAAAACAAAATCAAATAATTCAATTAAAAAAATTAGAAAAAAATATATTTTTTATTTTTTATTTTTTTAATATTATTTATTACCGGGTGGGGGCGAGGGAGGGTATCAGTAACCCTATACAAGCTCCCGCCCCCACTTTTGGACTATCGGGAAAAATCCGAATCCGAAAAATTCGATTTCTCCCCGTTAAAATCGGGGTGGATTCGGGCGGATACCCACGGGTTTGGGTCCCGCTGTCATGCCTACCAATTGGTCCCCTTCAACTGCCGCACAAGCGCAGCAGAATAAGTTAGGTTTCCTTTTTAATTGTTATTTTTGGTTATCGCTTTTTGGATGTAAAAGATTATAAATATTTTTAAATATTTTTTTATTGAAAAAATTCTATATTTTTAGTAGAAAAATTCTTAAAAACATGATTTATATCTACACATATATATAAGACATGTTTTGATGTAAGTTTCTCTAAAAACACTTCTAAAAAAAGTAAAAAGAAAAAAAAAATGAAATGAGCTTATCCATAAAATAAATAAGTTTTCCATTAATTAATTTGTAAATAGCATCTCATCTTTTAGAGAAATTATATTGATAAATTTCTAAAAAATAATTAATAAAAAACTTATTTTTCTTATAAAAAAGTTCATTTTATTTTTTTATTTTTCTTTTCTTTTTTTAGAAATCCTTTAGCCAAAGATGCAAGTGTTTGACAACGTTTCCTCTGAAGAAATACAAGTGTAAAAATTGCTTGTTTAAGATTTGTTGGTTTCTTAGATTTTGTTTTCTACTATGTCCTTTATTTCTATGGATGTGGTGTGGTCAGAGGCGGTGAAAGGTTTAGCGTTTGCCGGCTGAGAAGGTGGAGACGACGGAGCTGATGAGGTAGAGGGAGAGGAGAACGAAAGTAGAAGAAGGGTGAAGAAGATTGAAGGAAAAAAGGGTAAATTTGTAACAGACGGAGAAAAAAAAAATACAAAAAAATCTTTTTCATTGATCTAAAATTGAACAAAATCTAACGGTAAAAAACCTATTTCTACCCTAGCCTGCGCTGAAAGAAAATGCCACCTCATTCGTGTTAAGAGTACGAAAATTCTTTAGTACTATTATACATTTCCATTATTTTTAGTCCTCTATTACTTCACTTGATTTTAAATAGTGTTAATTATATTTAATTTTTTTATGAAATTTCTATAATTTTAATTCTTTTGATGCAAAACTTGCTTAAAATTAAAAGTAACAAAATGGGTTGACTAGCTAAATTAACTCTGATTTATTCAATTAAATGTATGATTTGAGTTTTAAATTTTGAATTTGAAACGAACACATTTTTTTAACTCAATCCAATTATGATAAGAAGTGGTCTTAGCTCAAAAAAAATTAATCAAGTGAAAAAAGAAAATTTTATTAGACTTGAACTTCATTTTAGAATTTCAAATTAAATTCAAACAAATTTAATCATAGTCCAAATCTCACATCATATTTAAATTCGTTTCAAATGTCAAAATTAATCTAACTTAATTATATTCACTTTATCACGAGAATTTTAGACGTGTCATTAAAGTATGTGGATGTTTTTTTGAATTTAAAGTCTATATATTAATAGTATAAAATAATTTTATATCATTATTTAATTATAAATCATGAATTATCTTGCATGAAGATTGAAAAAAGAGTATTTTTATTTTCCTCCAAGTTTTTTATCCCTTGGGCTTTTGGCTGATGCATCTAGCACCTTCTTCCGTAGAGGCTTGAATTATGTCTTGGGGCAGTAGCTCTGTTATGAAGTTACCTTACCAAAAATAAATATTAAGGTAAAACTATAATTTGAATTAGATAAAGACACCAAAAAAAAAAGTTTAGGGGCTGTATTTAAGTTTTATATAAATATGATTTAACTTGAATTTAACTAATCTAAATAATTTTATCACTTCTAATTTTTGGTTACAGTATTTCAATTTTTTACTTAATTAAAATTAATAATTTTGAATATTAATCTTTGTTTTCCTAAACAACTGTTTATTCTGAAATGTTTTCGCATATTATTTCCCTCAAAAGTGTATCTTTCCAATTAAGTTACATTCATTGGGTTATAATAACTTTTTTAATAAGGAGAGATAGGAAGAGGAGAAAAAATATGAAATGAAAATGATATGATAGTTAAGACAAAAAAAATATTGTAAAAAACATTATGTGGCAATAGTGAGTGAAAATAGCATTACTCAAAGGAGTATTATAACTTTTATAACACTGTCTCACAATACTTTTTGCATACAAAGAAGCAGATAAGTAAAGAAGAGAAAAGTATAAATAAGATAAGCAGTGTTATTTTTATGCTTCAAATAAGATAAGCAATGTGATAAGGAAAGATTAAGAGAAAAATAAACTATCAAAAAAGTAATTGAGAGAACACTGTAAAAGTAGCATTTCCCTTATTATCATTAATTGAGAAAAAAAAAGTCTTAAAACTAAGACTCCTCCTTAATCATCACCACATTCCTCTGAACACTGTAACAGACTAAAATTATATAAGAGGAAGGGTCTTCCAAGTTCCAACCACTGCAATTATGTACAATCACACCAAACTCTACAATTACTATGTTCAGTGGGTGCTACAAAAGGTTACAAATGTAGCACTTGGTGGGTCTATTACATAATTACACACCAGCTTCAAATCTTTAGAGACTATCCAATTTTCCCTCTTTTATTACTTGTTTTTTTTTTGGTTTTTTCCTATTAAAGCAGGGGACAAAACTGAAACATGCAAAACTCCATTAACTAGTGAAAGCCCCCTGCCATCATGCTTGAAGCCTTGGCCTCATCAGCTGGCTTTGGAGTTGGCAGCAAGACAATCGCCATTATGGCGCTCAACGCCGCCGCCGCCGCACCCACCATGAAAGCCGGCAAGTTGCCACCACCAAACAATGCATCCCAAGGACCACTTAATGCAGACACCACCATCTGTACATTCACATGTGTATACAACATAGTCAAATAATTGCATAATTTTTATTATTCTTTATTCAGAGTATATCTGATCGAGAATCAGACATTAATCTCTCGAGATACAAATCAGAAAAATAAAATATACGAGGAAGTGAATTCCAACCTGTGGCACCACAATTGCAAGATTGAGGACTCCCAAAGATAAACCTGAAGCAAGAAAAAAAGGTTGGTGAAAGTGTAAAACCCAATTGGCTACTTGAATTAGCCCAAGTTTGAGAAGAATTTATTTAATTGAGTGTGTTTAGTATAACCCAATTTGTGAAAAATAAAATATTTAAAGTTACTTTTATGAATTTAAGTATAAATAAATTGTAATTAAAATAATCTAATTCTGACAAGTTGTGAATTGGTGTGTTTACCTTGGCCTGCTCCTGAAGCGCTGCAGTATATTGATGCTAGAGCAAAAGGAACACTGAAAGTGATCTGAACACGAGAACAACAAAAAGTGTATATTAGTTTAAGGCAACTGGGTATTATTCAAGGATTTCAACTTTTTTCCATGCTTTCACATCAAGAATAAAGGTTATGTCTCTATTTCATATTATAAAAAAATCATATATCTTTAATCATTTTTTAAATCTCTATTTGAATTATGCAATATCAGACATAAATTAGGTAATACCTGCCAAAAAAAATTAGACTGACATGAAGTCCAAACCGAAAGTCCACCAGTCAAAAGAGTCTAACTTTTAAGATTTTTCAAGACTCATCAATACAAAACTAGTAATCAATAAAACTTTTTTTTAACTTAGTAATTTTCTAAAGAAATTATAATTGAGTACTTCAAATTAATAAAACTATCACAAATGGTTACTTTTCTGACAGTTTCAAGATTATATAAACTAACTTGAGAAACTCAATTATAAAAATGGACTCAATAACAATTTTATTTTAGTTCAAAAATCTAATTAAATATTTTCAAAAGAAAAATACACTGGTGTATGAAACCTAAAAATTTAAAAAAAAAATAACTTGATAAAATTTATTATAAAAAATCATGTAAATAATAAAACTGGGAAGGGCCCTACTGTACAACACCACCCACTAAAATTACCGTCCAGAATCATTTCCGACCAAGTACGAAGAAAAATAAAACAAAAACGTGAAGTACACAACCCCGAAAAACAACCACACACTCTCTGATTAATTTTTTTTTTATATCTCAAATTTCTTATTTTGCATTCAACTACTCTTCTGGCTATCTTTAATCATTTTATTTTGTCTAAGACTCAATCTCAATCTCGAAATTTTACTTAAATAATCAAATTCAGTATCATTACGACTTCCTGATACTCTCAAATTAAATTTAAATCACCCTAATGATTTGAAATAAATTATAAAAGGAAAAGTTAAAATTTGTTATTATTTGTTAAATGTTACTTAAAAAACGCAGTCATCTAGGCGTAGTTGTTGAGAGAGAAGAGAGAGAGAGAACATTACCGCAAGAGGAACTCCGAGAACCCCAAAGAAAATCATGGACCCAACCACCACCCCCTCCGAGGGGTGGCCCACGGCGGCGGGGTTCATCTGGCGATGGTGCTCCGCCACCTTGGTGATCACCACCGTCATTCCGAACCCAATTGCCAGAACAAAGTTCACAATCGCCCACAGCCTCTTCACTCCCCCAACCATCTTCCCCAACGGCTCCACCGCCAGCGACATGAAGCCCAAAACGACGGCGTTTACCATCAGCCCTAGCGACCCCACGCGCACCCCCTTCGCGTAAGCGTCCTCCCCCGCTTCACCACCGTACACCTCGCGCCCCATCCAATCGGTGTCGAACAAAAAGTAAGGGAACCACGCCACCCAGTTCACAGCTGTCACCAGCATCAGCATCCACATCGGTCTCTTGAGCTCTTTCAGAGCACCGAAAAGCTGAAAGAAGCACGAGGGTTGCGTGGCATCATCCACGGCCTGTGCTTCCACTTGTTTGTCCTTTACGTAGAGCAGAGCAACCGTTGCTAAAAACAGCAGCAGCAGGATTGAGAAAAAGAAGCAGCTCTTGAGATTTGCGCAGAACACGTTGCAGGCCTCTGTCTCCGTGAAGGGGAAGATCTTGTGGAGATCGCTGTAGGACCCTGCCGCGTACCCTAACACGTTTCCGACGGCCATGAAGAACGAGAAAAAGCCGTTGGCAATTCTCGTTTTTCGCTGGTCGCCGGCAGCAAGGTCTGCTAGAAAGGCACGACAGGGTCCCTGAAGCATGTTGTTGGCCACGTCTAGGATCCAGAATCCTATGACGAAGACTCCGACTGCTCGGGGTCGGGTCTTTTTTGATATGTCGTCGCCTGCTGCGTGTCCTATATCGGCGGCGTAGCCAATGAGAAACACGGCGATGGCGACGGCTAAGGCGCCTCCGAGGATAAAGGGGCGCCTGCGGCCAAAGCGGGAGGTGCAGTGGTCGCTATAGTAGCCCACAATGGGCTGTACCACGAGCCCCGAGATGGGCCCGCAGAGCCAGATAAAGGAGGCCGCCGCGTGGGGGACTCCTAACAGCTGAACGTAGGGGGTTAGAAGAGAGAGCTGGAGAGCCCACCCGAATTGTATGCCGGCGGCGATGGACGCCACGGCAAACATTTTTCGGAGTGGGCTCGCTTGGGCCGGGCCGGCCTCCAGACTAAGGGTGGTGGAAGTGTTGGAGGGTTTTGTTGGATCGTTGGGTTTGGTGGGAGATGGTGCCTCCATGGTGAATACTTACTAATGATCTCAAGAGAGAAAAAAAAGAAGAGAGAAACGTGGTTTCTGAATGTGTTTTCTGACTATAAAGATTCAAGAAGATCACAAGGAGAAGGAACAAGAGAAGATGTGTTGTGTGAAGTAAGAAGGAGGGAGTGGGGGGATTTTATAGCGTGGGGAGAATGGGTTGGACTAAATTTGGACATGGAAGTGTGACTTAAGATGTGTGGATATATAATTTTATGATAATGGATAATTTTAAGTTTATTATCGCTTTTTCAGTTAATTTAGGTTGCTTTTGGTATAGAGGCTTATTACGTGGAGAGAGAGAGAGAGAGAGAGAGAGAGAGAGAGAGAGAGTTCAAAATGCAAGTTGGTCCTACTCTCGCTGCTTCCTCGAAGTGCTGTGGGTTGTGCTTTTATTTATCTTTTCGCACCCTTTAACTTTAATGCATGAATTTTGTTCTTCACGGTTAAACATAGGATATATAGGAGTAGGAAAAGTGCTGTATGAAGCTTATGTGTCACTAGACACTTAAAAAGAAATATAAATAAAAAAACATAAAAATATAAGTATAATAAATAATAGAATATATAAATAATTATTAAAAAAAGAGATAACAGTTAGGTGTTGGTATATTAATACTGGAGTATGGGAATGAGTTAAGAGATAGGACAGACAATAAATACGGACACAAATGTACAGTGAGATGCATGAGTTGATTGAGCTATGTTCGTGAGTGTTAAAATAAGAAAAAGGTGCGTTTTGGGTATTAAGATAACGGAGTTATTGTTTGGCAACGAATATTACGAGACTTAATTAGTATTAACAGCAATAGGAGTTTTGAAAAACGATGATAAAGACAAAGATAGACCTGGAACACGGACTGGGGGAGGCCGAACTAATAGTGCATGGACTTTGTCCTTTACCTTGGGATAAAAAATTGCATAATTAAAAGGGGAGTTTCAGATTTTAAGATTATCTAAAATAAGTTTAATTGAGTTTGCATAAGGAATTTTAAATAATAATGATATGAAGAATCAGGATTCATGCACTGATCAGTGGGAAAGAGGGAATACTGAGATCGACTTAGATTAGCTGGTGGCCGGGGATGTATCATGGCTGTGATTTATGATTTGGTTTTTAGATAATTTTAGGAAGATAATCAGAGTTTAATTTTTTTAATTATGGTATATAAAAAAAAATTTAGATAATCCAAAAGGTTCTAAATATATAATCTAATAATAAAATCCTACTTAAATAATATATTATATGTTAAATAATTAAAATAATGTAATGAAATATTAATTAATTTTTAATTAAAATGTCTTAATACATTTCATAAAAACATTTAACATGATAATTCAATTAATAAAATATAATTTCTCTAAAAAGACTATTAAAAGTGTCATTTTAAAATATTGATACATATCGTATGATAAAGTATCGTTTTAAAATTTAAATATATATTGTATGATAAAGTGTCGTTAATGAATTGTTACTTATCTTAGTTGTTTTACATGAAAATTTGAATCAATGAGAATATGATACGAAGTCTAAAGTATTAATTATTGTTTTCGGAATGTCTAAAATGAGAAAGTCAAGTTTACCCTTTTTACGAACTTTTGGGATTGCTAAAACTTTAAATTCATGTTAAATTTATATGCTTCTCATTTTAAAATAGTTACCTTCATGACTTAATTAGAACAAAGATTAAAAAATTATCAATATTTTTTAAAATTATATAAGTTTATTTGTTTATATTTGTTCTCTATCGTTTTTAGCATCTCAATTGGTGGAAACAACAAAAGATAGCATAGCTATAATTTATACAATTCTTTAAAGTGACAAATAACTTCAAATTTAAAAAACTAATAATTATTTAAAACAAATAAAGTATTATTAGTCATATTAAATTTGTGCATACCTATACCAAACAAATTGTGCTTGCATAACTTTTAAATGAAAAAGAATAATCTAATTTATAACGAAAAGATGAATATTGAAGAAAATTTCATTTTTTTTATATCGTTATTTCTTATTTGATATTAAAAACATGTTGGCTTAAGATAAATTTTAAATAAATCGACGGAAGAATTTTTCGTAAATGAGGCTTGATATGACTGCACATTTCATGTCACCATGTTATGATATACTATGAATATTTTACCAATTTTATTGATAATTAATATTCATTAAAAGAAACTTAATTGACTATTTTTACCAAAATCTTTTTTTAAAATAATATTTTTTATTCACAAAATTTAAACCTAAGATCATACTTAAATAAAATATCCAAACCCAATTTTACTTTAACCAACATCATTTGGTCAAGATAACTGCATCTAATTATGAAACATAAAAATTAAATCAGATCCGACTGTCTTGGAACTAAAGATATATAAAGCATCTAATCCTAAATATTTTGATGATAACAAAGATTAAAAAAATATATGAAACATTTGATAATGTGTTATATTTGTAGATATTTGCTTAAAAATTCTTGAGCAACATTGTACAATTTATACATATGTTTTCTCTTTCAACATACAATGCTCTAAATATATGTTTCATAAAGGATTAACACATATCATTCAATGTCATATTTATTTTCATGTATTGGATCGTCCAACATTCATATTTCATTCATAAAAAGCATTTTTTTTTATGAAAGCAAATTCAACTCATTTTATGACTAATCAATTGCTCAATATAAGGAATAGTAAGATAGAAACTATAGAGACTAGGAAAGAATGGTGTCACACTAGCTAACTCATGGGCAACCCATTAATTAACTTATCTCTTTACAAACCCAATAGAAAATGTTGGATTTTGTTGAAATAGTCAAATACAATTATGAATTAAGCTACCTAACTCAGAATCATCAATGGTGCGTTAGATAATTTTATCCACATATCACAATCTTCCAGTTGACCTCGAACTTCATGTGTTGTAGACTAAAGGAGATAACAAACTTCATAGTTGTTATCAGACCCATGCTTCTCCTTCCTTAATGTCCATAATCGAAGTTCTTTAATCTATGCACCCAGCAACAATTGTGCCCTCATGATCACACACAATACTCCGTCCTTGTGATGTTTTCTTTATGAAAGAAAACAACATCAATGTTGCATTTGACATGTCCCAAGGATGGGGGAAACCACTTAGTAATTGAAGATTGGCCGGTTTCAGCATTCAAGAAGCTTGACTTCAATTTAGCTTTGGTCCACCCATGGAATAAATCATCTCGTTGGTGAACACCAGAAAAATCAAAGACATTTTTATCTTCTCCCACAACTTATCATTTCTTCTTCTCCAAATGCTCCAAAGAAACATAGGCAAGCGTTTGTATTTGTCCATACTCAACTAATACAACAACAAGAACACAATTTGTTGGCTAGACTTGGTCTGCAAGGAACAAGCCACAATAACTTCCTTCATTTGCACGCGCTCCCAGTAGCCTTCATTGGTGAGGCATGCAAAAAATGTGAAAGGTAGTCTCCACATTATGCTCACATGGTGGACAAATTGAAAGGAAATGAACCCCTCTAAAGCAAAGTTTGGCCCTGGGTGGGAGACAATCTCTACACAACTGCCATAAAAATACCTTTACTTTTGGAGGAATATTCAAATCCCAAGTAAGGGGCCAATCACCATGCATATGTAGCATATAAAAATTGTGAGTTTTGGAAATATCAACTTATACGCACTCCTCATTGTGTACCCTCCACAACTAGAATAAGCCCAAATACACATATCTCCTCTTGAGACATCCAATATTAGAACTCACAAGAAAGCTTGCACATTGCCAGGCTCAAATAAGTGATTAATAAGAGGTACGTTCCAAACATCCAACTGATTGTCTATAAGAACATTCACCTTCACATTTTCCATACCTGGATATAAGGGATTTTTGGTTATAGACCTCAACCATGGTTGGTTCCACACTTCAATGGCCCTTCCTTCAACACCACCTTAGAAGAGACAATACTTCACCATGTAAAAGATGGATTATGTTCTAACAATGCTTCCATGAAATCCCTTAATGACAAAGCATTAGGGGACAATTGTAATTCTCCATCCCTACTTTCCTAACATGGCAAGATTAAAGGCAAAGATATTTTGGAACCTCATTCTACCATCCACCTTCAAAGCACATAGTATATCCCATGCCGACCAATTTATGCCTTTTGCCTCTCTACATTTGTTGCCCCATCAATAAGAGTTCATCATATTTTGTAGTTCAACCCCAAGTGATTGGAGAATTTGGAAAATACTCATGCAATACGTGGGAATATCTTGGAGAACAAGTTTGATGAGTACTACCCTATCTGCCATAGAGAGAGTCTTCCCTCCCTATGAGTTTGTCTTCTTCCAAACCTTATCCTTGATGAAATTAAAAATAGATTTTTTGCTCTTTCCAATACCAGTAGGGAATCCCAAGTACTTGCCCATGCCTAGCCCTTAAGTCACCCTAAGGATACATATAACCATATTGTTCATATCGGGATCAACACATTGTTGCTAAACATAACTTCTGACTTCTGAAGATTAATCAATTGACCAGATGCAACAATATATTAATCAAGAATACACTTCATAACCAGGGCCTCATTCTCCTATGCTCTGAAGAACCAAAAACTATCATCAACAAATAGTAAATGAGAAATAATAGGGGCACCTCTACACACCTTCATCCTATAAAAGGTTCATCTCTTTTCAACATCCTTAATCAGTGCAAATACACTTTAGCAAAAAGTATAAATAAATATGGGAAAAGTTAGTCCACTTGAAAAATGTCACTATGTGGAACTGCAGGACCAACTTTGTCACCATTCGCATTCACAAAGAACCAGACTGAGGTGAAACATAGCATAATCTAATTAACAAAATCACCCTAAAACCCTAGCTTGATCATCATAGCATGCAAATAAACCCAGTTCATTCTATCATAAGCTTACTAATGTTAATCTTAAGAGCCACATCTCATTTCTTCCTTTTCCTTTTACATTTTAGGAAATGTAAAACCCCAACAACCACCAATGTATTATCCACTATTGATCTCCCAGGCACAAAAGCAGATTGTTTTTCAGATACACATTTATCAATAACCTCCCTCTATTAGCAAGAACCTTTAGATAGAATCTTGTATATGACATTTCACAAAGTATGGATCTAAGATCCTTCGTACCTCTAGGATTATCCACCTTAGGGATAAGGACAATGGTAGTGTCTATCACATTAGGTCATGAACCCATTGACAAGTTACAATATCCAGAAATTATGGTAGAAAGTTGGATTAAATCCTTCAAGACCTAGAGCTTCATCATGGTGTATTTGGAAAACAACTTCATAAGAAGTGTATAATGCATTTTATTTATTTATTATATTAAATGGACCTTATTTAATTTTTATGTTTTTTTAACTATATTGGGTAACATGTGTTCTTTTAACTTCACTGACTCATATTTGTTTTCATTTGTTACAAAGCAACAATTATCTCTTTAGTACATGTTGAGCAAAGTGAAATATAAAACTTATCAAAGTAGTCCCAAGTTGCATGATAAAGGAGAGGAAAATAGAAAGAACTTTCAGTTTACTGAAAAAGTACAATGTGCCTTTTAGATAAACTAGCAGTGCAACAATATGTTATCATGTTTCTCCCATTCGGTTCATACATGACCTCTTTGGTTTACGTGAAGAAGAACCTCATGCAATTGATGGATAATCAAAATGAGAAGAGTCCTTGTCTCTGATTATTTCTCTCGAGCTTATAAAGAAAGACTTTATCAAGAGAATAGGAATAGACCTAAATGAATATTTATATGCAAGTTCTTTGAATATTCTTTAGATGATACTTAAGTTCTTAACTTTGATACTTTGTTGTAATTACAAAGTTATCGTATATCTAAACCTAAGTTTGATTTCCTTATTTTTGTAAAAGAAAATTATGATCTTTGTGAAAGCCTAAAGATGCTTATTGGCAAAGAATTTTTGGGTTGAGGTTGGTGTGTTGTAACTTAGCATAAAATCTTTGATTTTGGGCAACCAAATTCATGTTTGAGCCTTCCTGGATTGAAGTCTACAATGTTGGACTGAAGTCTTTTGTCCAATTTAGCCTAAAAACCAATTCCCAAGCTTCTTGGTTCATTTCATTGCAAAAAAAATTGTTTGCTTGTTTATTATTGATTTAGACCTTCTTAAAGCCCTAGTATGACAATTAATGCTCCTCTTAGTTAATACTTAAACAGTTTACAAGATATATTTAAGACTCTAGCTTTTGGTTTTCAATATTTGGCTTAAACCTTGACTTTATTAATCTTATTTTTGACTTTGACTTGACATGTCTTGAGAGTGCTTCATTCGTTTGCTTTGTCTTCACCCAAAGTCCTCAATTAAATCTTTCTTATTCATTATAAGTTTTTTCGATAAGGGTCATGTTTTTTATATGCTCCTAGTGCTTATAATCACAACATTGCAATGCATATAGACACAAATTCTTGGAGAATTTTAATGGATTCAATAATCAATGTAAACATGTCCCATAACATGATAAAGATAACAACAATATCATGGATCCTAAATGTGGAATGAGCCATAAGCCATCAGGAGGCACCACAACGCCAATCTATAAGAAGGTTGTAGTGACTTACCATGACACAAGGTTTGTAATGACCTTGATTTATAATATGGGATTCACTAGTCTACTTATCTTCTAAGGTCTATTTTCAACTATCCAACCATCATTTTTTGTCAATAGGTTAAGGGTCCCACCAAACAGCCCAATTTACATATTTATTCTCATTACAGTACAAGATACACCGTCAATTATCTTACGTGCAAACTTACACTTACGCCACAAGTTCTATCTTCATCCACCTTTTGCTCGGATTATAGTACAAGATCCATCAATAGTTATCTTACCTACAACCTCGCACTTACTCCACAAGATCCATTGTCATCCCTCATCCTTTTCTGACACTAAGTTAAGGGTCTCATCAAACAACCACAACTTACAAATTGAATTTACATTTTTTTTTTGTCTTTTCTTTTACTATTGATTTAAAACCAAGGAAAATCTACTAATAATTAGAAACATATTTCAATTATGGATTTAAAGAATTTTCCAATTAAAATATATTACTTTTCACTTATAAATAATTATCTTTCAAGCGAAATAAACATTTTTTCCTTCTTAGAATTTATTTCATTAAAATAACCATTATTAACTGCCTAGTTAGTTGTCAAATTAATTAAAAATGCAAAATAAATTAAAAAAATATTTTTATGCAATATTAACTTTAATATTAAAATAATAAAATTATTAAAATAAAAATTATAAAGTTACCCTTTTATAGAATTATTTTAAAATTTTGTGTGCTAAAACTAGTACTATTTGACTTACTTTTTACGCACCAATTTTGTAAAATTCATTATAAGTTTCCAAAATTATTTTTAATACAAAATCACTTTAGTTTATTTGGAATAAGGGAAAACAACATTTTATTAATTCCATTTTAATTTTTAACCCTTAAATTAATTTATTTCCAATTTTCTATTTGCTATCTTTTACAAAATCTTATAAATTTTGTTATTTCTTTTTAAGTGCAGAGTCTCAACGAGTTCAAACATAGGTTCCTTAAATTTCAACACAACTATAGAAATTAATGCACTCAATTATTTCTCACCTAGAAATTGGTTAGCTACTTCACATTTTGTTGTAGTATTCTTCCTATCATGGCACACGAGAAGAGCTTTTGTAGCTGCTATAGGATTTGAAGAGAGAATTGATTGATATTTTGAACAATAACTTAATTGAAGTCCAAATCACCAATGCTTCACGGGTGTCACAAAATAAAATTCTTGTATTTGTTGAGTATTTTGTAAATTTTAAGTACATTTAGGCTCTTTAACTCATAAAAATCCGAGTAATTTGTCATTAATTTCATTCAAAGATTAACAACAAATCAACAAGTTTAGTTTATTTCTATGACTTGTATCACCAACACATTCCAGTAAAACATACCAATACAACATATTATATTACGTTTAAACCATCAATCAATTTGGTCAAGGGAAGTAAAAAAGGAAGTTTCCCTTACCTCTTTGTAACTATAAGAAAACAAGAACTAGGTGGTAGAGAGAATAATGGAAATCAGAGTTAAACAAGAACTAGGTGGTAGAGAGAATAATGGAAATCAAAGTTTTTCTTAAAGTTTTTCATGTAAGGACAAGTTTTGTAACAACAATTCATTCATGAGAAAAGAAACAAAAGAAGTGAACTAAAAATGCGCGGGGCTACTCGGACAAGAGAAAAGAAGAAAGGGAAGTGGAAAATACTTTCTCAACGTCTTGGATCAAGGCAACCGAACTAAGCAACAAATATCTTTCTTGTATGATTCCAATTTTGGCTTTTCTCAAAGTTGTTAAAAGAATTTTTTTTAAGGGTGGTAAAACAAAGAGAAGATGATGGAGAAAAGGGAAAGAGGGCTCGACTATGAAGAAGAATGCACACGAAATCTTTAGGTTTGATGATACTATATATTACATTTGTGAAGAAGAATGCCATAATCTTCTTCCCTTTAAGATGTTTTCTCCTACTACCATAAGTATATATATTCAGTGTGTTTGACTTTGAAATTTTACATCTTGTTTACTTTTATATTTTTGGACTTTGACGTCTTTATAGAAATTTAGAATTATTTTTAAAATTTTTTGTTTGATATGATATGTTTTTACCACATATAGTTCTCGCATCAAATTTCATAACAAGAGCAGTCAACACATCATCATACAATATCCAATTCACAAACCACCAGTCATAGTTATAATTTCGTACCTAGATTTTGCATGATCATAACACAAATTTTCCGTCGAGTTCCAATCCCAATGGATCAAGATTTGGGAAAAAATTGCATTTCTTGTGCAATGATTATTAAATTAAATAAATCCAACAATTATGGTTTAAGACAAATCCTTCTTCTCATAATCACTATCACACCTATTAGCGAGATAATCTCACTCCCCCTTACATTGATGAAGTGAATCCACAACAAAGGAAGATGACAATCCGCCAATAATAGATATTATGATTCTTAGAGTAGTTAATTTACAATGAGATAAAAGAAATTAATTTTTTCCTTTTCATGTCAAAAGGTAAAATATTGTATGTCTTTGATGTCATTACGTGATTATTTAGATAGAGAAGCTTATGATATAAATTTATTGGATATTTTAAAATTTCAAATGAGCTTGCATGTATTGAAATAGCATTACACCATTTTGTAGTTTCAATTATGCATGTGACTATTTTTTAAAAAATTCTTTTAATCTTTTCTCGCTGAGCTAAATTTGTCTTTTAATGACAAGTCATTACTAAATTATTTGTAATAATTTAAGTTACACACAATATTGTCTTTTTTATGTAATTAAAAATGCTTTTATGTGTAATTGTGTTGCATTATGTTATGAGCCCAGAAACAATATGGGAATAGATATGTAAGAGAAAGAAGTTGGAATGTAAGATATGTGTATTAAATCAAATTTTGGCACGTTTTATAATCATGATATGTTTATATTCATTGAGCATGATGTATAGTGTTCACGTTCTGTACAGGGGTAATGCTATATAAACATCACTTTACATCATATAAAATCAAAAAATGTTTTTGTGCCACTAAATTCACCTAACTGTCTTGCAAAACATGGAATGCAATGACTCTTCAGCATATTTTTGTGGTATTCAAGTAGCATTATCTATTCGCAGAATTTGCTTAGTCAAAGTGTACTATTTTCTCTACTTTGCAAAACAGTTTCATGAGAAAAGTTTTCCATATGTTGAAGTGTTTTGATTAAGCCTGATATTTCAGCACATATCCATGGGTTAGGGAAGGAGGAAAAACATTGGACATTCCTATTGATATTGTTGAGATTATGCAGTTCCGAAACACCAAGTGCAGAAGAACACAACAATGGCTAACCAGAACAGAGGGCAAACAGCAATGCAGTAAACAGAGAGAAAAGAGAGAAAGAGAGGATGAGAGAAAGCACACAAAACAGATTACGTGGTTCACTCCAAAGGAGCTACATCCACGGGCAACAAAACTTTCTAATTGATTAATGGAAATAGTAAGTTGTTACAAAGAGGTGCTAAGAGCCCCTTTTTATAGCAAAGGCTAATAACTACCTTCCTCTGTACCTAAAGATATACCACTAATACAATAGCTAGAGATACAAGGCATATATCACAATTCTCCACCTTGACTTGAATCTCATGCAATAGTACTGATATAGAAACTGCTGCCAGCCACAGAGGGCTTAATTCCACTTATCAACATTAAGCAAGTCCAAACAGTGCATGAACTTGCTTCTTGGGACAGGTTTTGTAAACATATCAGCTGGATTATGCTTGGTATCAATCTTCTGGACTTTAATCCTTTTCTCTGTTCGAATGAAATGGTATCGAACATCTATATGCTTGGTCCTTTCATGGTGAACCTGATCTTTGGCCAAGCAAATAGCACTTAAGCTGTCACAGTAGATCAAAACATGATCTTGAGGAAAACCAAGGTCAGTAACCAACCCCTTTAACCATATCCCTTCCTTAGCAGCTTCAGTCAATGCCATATATTCTGCTTCTGTTATTGATAGAGCAACCGATGATTGGAGAGTTGCTTTCCAACTTACCAGAGAACTTCCCAAAGTGAAAGCATAGCCTGTAACAGATCTTCTCCCACTTAAATCAGCAGCATAATCTGCATCTGAAAAACCAGCCAGGGAACAACTTGTGTCAGCTCCATATATCAAACCAACATCTGAAGTTCCTCTCAAATATCTGAAGATCCGCTTGGTTGCTTGCCAATGTTCCTTCTGTGGTTTGTTTAAGTATCTGCTAACCACACTAACAGCATGAGCCAGATCAGGTCTTGTACACACCATAGCATACATGAGGCTGCCAACTGCACTAGCATAAGGAACCCGAGACATGTAATCCTGATCAGCTTTGGAGTGACACTTAACCATAGTAGACAGTTGATCCTTGGCAGACAGAGGAGTGTTCAAAGGTTTAGCATTACTCATTCCAAAACGCAACAGAATCTTCTGTATGTATTCTTCTTGTGATACAAATAGTTTCTTCTTTGAGCGATCTCTATGTATCTCCATTCCAAGAATCTTCTTGGCTGCCCCTAGGTCCTTCATGTCGAATTCTTTACTCAGAAGAGTTTTCAGCTTTTGGATTTCAGATTTATCTTGGGATGCAATGAGCATATCATCTACACACAACAGTAGATAGATCATGGACTCAAGCTCCACCTTCTTGTGGTAAACACAACAGTCATAAGGACATCTTTTATAACCCACACTGATCATGAAGCTGTCAAATCTCTTGTACCATTGTCTTGGTGATTGTTTCAAACCATACAATGATCTTTGAAGCTTGCAGACATAGTCTTCTTTTCCTTCTGTTATAAAACCCTCTGGTTGAGTCATAAGGATATCTTCTTCAAGAGTTCCATGTAGAAAAGCAGTCTTTACATCTAGTTGTTCTAGCTCGAGGTCTTTACATGCAACAAGAGCTAGAAGAACTCTAATGGAGGTGTGTCTCACAACAGGTGAAAAGATCTCATTATAGTCTACTCCTTCTTTCTGATTGAAACCTTTTGCCACCAGCCTTGCCTTGTATCTGATGGATTCCTCTCCTGGGATCCCAGATTTCCTTTTGAAAATCCATTTGCATCCAACTACATGTCTTCCTTCAGGCTTTTTGATCAGTTTCCAGGTCTGATTTTTGTGAAGTGATTCTAACTCTTCTTTCATAGCAAGAATCCATTTATCAGCTTCAATGTCATTCATAGCTTCCTCGTAGGTGGTAGGTTCTGGATTATCTACTTCTTCTGCCACATGAAGAGCAAAGGCTGTCATATCTTCAAAATCGTATCTCACAGGAGGCTTGCTGATCCTCTTAGGTCTCTGATTTGAGGCATGGTCTGGTTGTGCAATGTCCTGATTTGATAGATGATTAGGTGAGTCTGTTTCTCTTTCATCTGCTGAGGAATCTGACTGAACAACTTCTGAAGGTGTGCTGACAAATTCTTCTTGGTGATTATTATCAGCAACAATAGGAAACTCCACCTGTTTAGGAACTTCAGCCTTTGATTTTGGAACAGCTTGCTTGACAATCTGATTTGTCATAACAGATTCATCGAAAACAACATCTCTGCTTAAGATGACCCTCCTTTCAGATGGTGACCAGATCCTGGATGCCTTGACACCTTCTCCATAGCCCACAAAAATCCCTTTCTTAGATCTGGGATTCAGCTTTCCTTCATTAACATGATAATAAGCTGGACAACCAAAGATTCTCAGCTTAGAGTAGTCTGCAGATTTATTTGACCAGACTTCTATTGGTGTCTTACAGTTTATGGCAGTGGAGGGTGATCTATTGATCAAGTAGCATGCTGTGTTTACAGCTTCTGCCCAATAGCTTCTGTCTAGTCCAGCATTGGATAACATACACCTAGCCCTTTCAAGCAGTGTTCTGTTCATTCTTTCTGCTATCCCATTTTGCTGTGGAGTGTTTCTTACAGTATGGTGCCTGACTATTCCTTCCTTGTTGCAGAAATCATTGAATTCAGCTGAGCAAAATTCAAGGCCATTATCTGTTCTGAGGTATTTGACCCTTCTACCAGTGTTGTTTTAAACTGTGGCCTTCCAGTCTTTGAATTTCTTATAAGCCTGATTCTTATGCTTCATAATGAAAATCCATGTCATTCTAGAATAGTCATCAATGATAGATAAGAAATACCTGGCAGCTCCAAGGGATGGAACTTGTGAGGGTCCCCAGCAATCAGCATGTACATAATCCAGAATTTCCTTTGTAGTGTGGATGGCTTTAGTGAATTTTGATCTATGCTGCTTTCCAAAGACACAATGCTCACAGAACTTGAGTTTCTGCAGCTCCTTGTTTCCCAGCAGGCCTTCCTTGCTTAAAATCAGCATACCTTTTTCACTCATATGACCCAGACGCATATGCCACAGAGCTGCAAGATCAGATTCTTGTTCAGTTGATTCAGATATCAAAGATAGACCATCTGAATCTCTAACAGTTGATCCTTGAAGCAAATACAGAGTTCCTTTCCTGGTTCCTTTCATAACAGTGGTGGAACCTTTTCTGATATGCATGATACCATCCTCAACATCCCATTTGAAACCCTTTGAATCCAAGGTTCCCATAGAGATCAGATTTTTGCTTAATTCTGGAACATGTCTGACTTCAGTAAGAGTTCTTATAACTCTATCATGCATCTTTATTCTGATGGTTCCAATTCCAGCAACAGTACAGGGCATATCATTTCCCATGAATACCTGTCCTTTATCCACTTCTTCATATGTATGAAACCAGTTTCTGTTTGGGCAAATGTGAAATGTGCAAGCAGAATCC
>PYAF01004762.1:868011-911605 GCA_007407185.1 Glycine tomentella
ATCAAATAAGATTGATTATATGTGAAAGTTAATTAAATATGTAGATAATAAACATATTTATTAAATCAAATTTAAATTTTGAATAAAAAAACTTAAAATACCATCAAATATAATCAACACATTACATAATTAAATATAGAACAAATTTCAAACCAATAATTGCAAGAATAAAGGTAATTTAAATTTAGCACAAATTCTGCACATGATTTGCAAAACATTAATTTATTAACATATACCTAGCAAAAGTATTGATCAGTACAGAATATATTGTATTTATCAGTCAAAACATTTTTTTTTCTCTACAATTATTCTCCAATAAAAATATGAAGGAAATAAGGCTAAAATATATTTATGATTCTTGATATATATTTGATTTTTTTTTATTCCTAATAAAAAATTACTTTTGTTCCTTAATATTTGAAATTTTTTATTTTTTATTCTTGATGTTAGGATTTTTTCGTTAACTAATGACATGGCCTTTAGCATTTTAAAAATATTAGTTATGGTGGTTTCAAAATCGTAAGTGTGCATTTTGAAATTATAATTATAATTTATAGGCTAAAAATTACCATAAACAATTAAAGTAAAAATAAAATAAGATAGATCTAACATTGTTCATTACAAACACAAAACTAGAACTATTATTTTAGCATAGATATAGGCTTAATGGTTAGCTCAACTTGATCATAACTAACATACTTAATCTTTGTATGTAATTAGAGTTAGCTTTGTTAGTTGTGAGTTAGTTATTCTTATAACTAATTATATAACCAGCTGTGACAACAAACTCATGTAAGCTAATTCAATATATGCTAATCAAAGCTTCATCTTCCTCATTTTCTCTCTTACTTTCTTTACAAACTACCTCGACCTTGCACTTATCCATGGTTGATACCAATCCTTTGATGGTATCAGAGCTCTTCTCTTGAAGAGCTTTGTTGCACGAGTCAATGTTCTTATGATCCATCCCTCTCAATTGTTCAATTTTTTTCCTTGTTCGATTAATCATCTTCTTCCTTTCATTATCATTTCATCATGAGTGTTGAACCACAATAAGATCAATCACTAAACATACATAGCCCCTACTATCTTCATTCAGGAGAAAATCCTGCAATTGCACTTGTTTTCTTAGGTGCTTGATTCATCAAATTAGAATTCACGAAGTCGCTCAATGATCACTTCATTGAGTGTGAAAAATAAAGTTGAGTTTGTCGATGGTTTGACTCGAAGATATGCATCAATCATGCACTTCAAGAAGCTTGGAAAGAGGTGCAATAAGATGGTGGTTTCTTGGCTGGTTCACTCAGTTTTACCTTCAATCAGACAAAGCATATAATGGATGGATGATTCACGTGATATATGGAAATACTTGAAATCAAGATATTCACATGGAGACCTTTTGAGAATCTTTGAATTGCAGCAAGACATGGCTTTTATTAGACAAGGTGACAAAACTATAACTAATTATTTTACAAGATTATGTATAATTTGGGATGAATTGGAAAGCTATTGACCTGATCCAGTGTGTGCCTATGTGCCACCCCCTTAACCATTAGATCTGGCCACACACCAATCCTACCACCTTCATCCGACATTGCACATTGCCTACCCCTAACCCTAATGTCGTCACATTGCCTGCACCACCAAGGCCCAACCAATGACTCAACAAGCCTGTTAATTGCTCAAAACTAATCCTTAGAGTAACCAAACAAGCACCAACATTTGTGTAAGAGAAGAGGAGGGTTTGTGATTCCACACAACGACAACGCGATTCCAAACAGTGGCACCGTGACTTCTCACAGCGACAGTGTGACTCTGCACATAGGCAGTGTGACTTTGAGGTTGTGATGGTAAAGGGTGGTGGAAGAAGATGCACAGTGATTGCCAGCGTTGCGATGACATTATTCCAACTCAATGGCGATTGCAGACAATGATGTCGTAGTCATTCATGCGGCAAAGGACAAGGTAATTGGTGTGGCTAGGGTTCTTTGTTGGTTTTTATTTGCTTTTGGGTTCTGTTGCATGTTTGGTGAGGGATTTCTAGATTTGGGTATTTGTTAATAACGTTGTTTTCTCTTGTTTAAAGATTTGGATTTTTCTAGTTTAATTGATTCTAGAGATTTTTAACTGCCAAAAATGGTAATTTAAAATTTTAAATGAATATTTTTCTGTTTTGAAACCATCACAAATCATATTTTTAAAAGTTAACAACCACATCACCAGGAGAAATCTTAACGACAAAGATCAAAAACAAAACTTTTCAAATATTATGAAGCAAAAACGGAAAAAAAATGTATTAAGGATAAAAAACAAAAATTGGATATATATTAAGAATCATAAACATATTTTGGCTAAGAGATAATTAAAAAGTGAATGTGTTTCACATGCTGCTAACATTTCTCATTTTGAGGAATACTAGCGACATTGTCTCTGACACTCTTCCTTAAAAATTCTCTTTATCATTGATTAAAATTTATTGAAAATAATTAATTTTGGTAAGATTCTTCTCATTTAATATAAATCAAGAGAAAGAATCATTAAATAAGAAATAAAATCTATCAAAAAGAATGATTTTCAATATATTTTAATCAATCATAGAGAAAATCTTAAAAAGAGAATGTTGTTAACATTTTTCATTTTTATTCTATTTTTTCACTTAGTTTCACTCATCTTCTTTATCTTTCTCTCATTTTTTTCTCTATTTATTTTCCAACTAAACATCTTTCATTTTTGTTTTATTTTTCACTTATTTTCATTTTTTTAATCCGCTCTATATTTCTCTTCTTTCTATCGTGCACTCATAAGTCATATGGCCATTCGATCAGGGTCATTGATAATGAAGATTGAAGACCAAGGAAAATTGGACTGTTGTTCCACTGTGGACTCGAACACTGTCGAACTTGAACATGCACCAAACTTGTGGACTTTTTTTTTTTTTTTTTTTTTATAAATTTCAATTCGACAACACAAGTGCTGACAAGGAGACCAACTACGTCTCAACTCTATTGGATGAATACAGATTTGTGTGAATCCCTTCTTAGGTATACGTGCTTTTAAATAATTGCGTTTGGGAACTTTTCCCTTTTGCTCCCCAAAAGGCTTTGCCTATTTCTTCTGCACTTCATCATTATATTTCATCATCATGGGTGATACACGGTCACTAGTATAATGTTAAAAATTACATTTATTAAAATATTATAAAGTGACATGAAAGTATTTTAGTTTAATTAAAGAGATTTTAAGTTTTAATTTTAATTATATAATTATATTGAATATTTAAAATATAATTTAATTTGTTGTCAATAAGAGAGATTTTTTTTTCTTAATGGACAAATGCTTAAAACGAAATAGTAGTATATCTATAAAAAAAATGCTCAAGCCGAAATATAATCAACATTTAATAAATATTAACAATTTATAAGACAAGTTAACTGTAACTCTTATTTTTACTATTCTGCGTATTCAATGATTTAAATTTATTTTCAAATTGTGTTTCATGTAAAACATATATTCCGTCCTACAATATAAAATAATAAAATAAATTTAAAAATCAAACTTTGACTTTATAAAGTTTAAATTGTTTAGATAAGGATTAGTCCCATTTTATATGTATAATCAAATTACAGCGCGTGCGTGTTGGATTACTTTTGCTTATATTATTCATTGTAGCATATAATGGCTGAATGTGCTTTTCTGGCCGCATTGTGTAACGTGCTTATATTATGTGAAAATATTTATAAAGTTTTCTGTTTTTCTATTTTAATTTTTTAACTTAAATATCATGAAATTACTTTTTGGTTCTCCAATTTTTTAATTTTAATCTTTATAAATTTAAAAAATAGTTCTTATCACTGTTTAGTAATAGTGTGTTTGTAAGCAATTATTCTTATCTAACGTGTAATAATATGACATATCAACATGTGTAATACATTATAATTAAACGATTATTGTGACTACTATTTAAAAGAAAAAGTATAAAATCAAAATTCAAAAGCAACAAAAATATTTTGGACGACGAAAACTAAATTTAATTTTATTTATAAATACTAAAATACATCTTACGCTTAAATTTTTATTTGGAAGACGTTAATGATGAGACGTCAACAAGTGTATTGGGGCTGTGTAAGTAATAATTTAAGAATTTTATGCTTATTTTTTAAAGAATTTTTTTATAATAAAAATAAGTAGTTTTATGCTTTTATGATGTTTGCCTAAATTACTTTTTTTTTATATATATAAAAAATAGTGTTCCATATTTTTAAGAAAACTCATATCTTTTTTATGAAAGAAAATATTTTTTATATTAAAATCACTTTAAAAAACAAACAAACAAACTGGACCTAATTAAGTTCAAATATCATTCTCAGGTATCAAAGGATGACTCAGTTCACAAGAACAATTCTAATAGAAACCACCGAGAAATTGTTTAGAATTGATTTGTTTGAAGGAAATAATAACAAAGTTAAGTTTAATTATTCAGTTGGTAAACTATTTGAGAATCTCTAAATTAAAATAAATTACTTGGGTCTTTAATCATGTAAAAAAAATAATAGACTCCTTGGATTTAGTTTCATCGCCATTAGTTTTTATCAAGAACCCAATTAAATTTTTTCTTTTTTTAGTTTTAAGACCTAAATAAAAAATCTCAAATAATTTAAGAACTAAGATTTTTTTTTAACCTGGTCCTTGGGTTTAGTTTCATGTAATCAGTTTTGTCCAGAACCCAACCAAAAACTTTTTTAGTTTTGGGATCTACATGAAAATTCTCAAATAATTTAAAAACTAATTAATTAAGTAATTCAATATTTTTAATTAGGTCCTTAATCATGTAGTTTTTTATATTGACTCTATAGGCTTTATTAGTTTTGTCAATCTATCGTTAGGACAACAAATGGGAAGGGCTCAATTAAAAAAAATAATACACCATCAAGGACTCAACTAGAAATATTTAAGTTTAGAGACCTACTTAAAAAATCAAATAGATGATTAGCACCTCATAAGATTTATACTTCTGATTTTCCTAATATATTTTTCTAGTGTACTTTGACTATTGTACGTATTACATACATCAGGATTGTTGTGTGTGTGTGTATATATATGATCACTTTATTTGTGTCAATATTATTATTGATATTATAAATTTATTATGTTTTGTAATACATCAATAATAAATGAAGAAAGTTATATTTAACATTTATACCATTAGTGTTGATTTGGTCGATGATATCTTTTTCACATCTACATTGCGACGACTTAGAAGTCGATGCTAATGGCTTTGGTTTTAAGAATGTTTGCATCGATAATGTGGATGCTAACATTAAAGTCGACCTTTTGAATTTGTGATTTGCTTCTGTTTTTGCTTTGACTGTTTGAAATCGACAATCACACACAAAACGAAAAACAGAACAGAGAAATATGACACAGTAATTTACCCTGGTTCACCCAATGTAGGCTACGTCCAACTTGTCTGTACTATAATCACCTCACCGCCACTCGTTACAAGTCACACGGTTTACAAGGGAAATATAAATAGGATTAAAAAGAAACCCTAACAGCAGCTATTCATGGGCCCTAGCCCAAACTACTAATAAAAGTAAAATATTACAAATAATCAGAGGCCCAGTTGGCTTTCTGCTGACCCCGCCAACAAGAAGGGTTGTCATCTGACTGCGAAAGATGAGCCATATCCAACATTGACATGCCATAATGCACGCAAAATGTTTTCTTTGAGTGATTTTTCTTTGAACTGGACGTCGATGCAAAAGCCAATGCTAAATTGTATTTAGCTTCCGTCTTTGTTATCTAGTATCGATTTATGTCCTATGCTTAATTAACAGTGATTTCTTGTAGCGTATTGTTAGAGGGATTTTTTTTTCTCCAAATGAAATAGTGCATGTTTGAGTCATTGATGTAAGTCTTAAGTACATTTGAATTTTTTTTAAAAAAAATACAAATTAAATGATTTTCTTCTTCAGAAAATACGTTCAAATAACCACAAAACAATAGTAATTCAAACATAGTTATAATCCCTGCCCAAATCATATATTGACACCGATCCTTAAGAGTTAGATATAAACTAATGTCTAAGTGGTCTCAAACCAAATATCAACAGAACATTCTCTACTTGGAAATCTAATTCGGACATATTCTCTACTCATGGAGACAAGATCTTCAATCTGAATCTGCTTGTGCATAAAGAGTTGCTCTCATAATTAAGAAGTACATCATGTAGCAACTATCAAATCCACATGTCATTCAGATTTCACTCTTTTATATAAGGTTATTTTTCTTCTCTATCTTTTAGTTGTATTCGACAATTAATAAAATGAAAAATTGAGGATCGTGACTAACAGTTCTGTTCATCATGGATGAAATTTTGGAAGCAACGATGATAATGGGCGTAGCAATCTAATTAGAAATTAATATAATATTATTAAGGTGGAAAAATGACTTGGTGTCATTTAACTTTGTGAATTTCAATCATAAGGAAATTGATGATTGTGGAATGAATATATGGATACAAGCGTACGAAAATGTAGTGGATCAAAATAGGGATGATTTAATGATGATGACTTTGAGGGTCGTATATACAATGATATCAATAAAGAATAGACATTAAATAACTACTAGTAATAGTGGTGTCATTTTCTAGCTAGCATTATTTTTTCTTTCCCTTGAGATGTTTCATACTTTGTTTTCTTAATTTTTATGTTTAAACTAAATTACAAAGGATTGAGAAGAAAAAAATTATTCAACTGTTTATGGATCAGACTACTTCTTTCAATTAATCCAACAGTGAGTACATGAATTAACTAATGTTAAATTATTTCTACTTAATCAATAATATCATTTTTAAATCTTAATTAGTTATACATGTTAAATAGTTTAAGAAATAATTTTACCATTCATAATAATCTTACTTAAGTTAAATTATTCTAGGTAAAAGATACATATGATCAATATATATATAAAAAAAAAGACTTATTCTTTTGATTCAAATCCGATCACCTAGATATAGTTAAGATTCATCCGTGAATTTGTATCAAAAAATCAAAACGAGTACTAAATCCATCTACAGTGATAAAAAAATAATTTATGAGAGTTGTCATGTAGTATGAAAAATCTTAAATTGAATTTTTTTATTTATTAGAGTAAAATAAGTAATCTTAATATTTTAACACATTCATAATTTGTTATGTTCGTGCACATAATTTTAACTCTTGATTTTTTTAATAATAATTAAGATCACTTACTTTATCTTTTAAAATGAATTACTTATTTTTTAGAAGAGCCAATCCACAAATCCCAATAAGAATTTACTTGCTGATATTTTATTGCTTAACAAAATTAGTTACTCCATCCTTCCCATTATAAATTATAATTATTGTCTTATATCATTTTACACAAATAAAATAAATAAATAAATAGATGAAAGATAATAATAAATTTACATCATCATCCTTAATTCATTTTTTTTTATTTTTGTAGTCCATATAATAATATAAGGAATCTAAGTAAAAAAGTGATTAATATTACATTAAAAATTAAAATAATAATTATTTTAGGGAAACACTACTAGAAAAGGAGCTTTCGAAGACGCAGAATCGAAGACGGTTGTATGAAAACCGTCTTAGAAGCCTGCGCGGTGGCATTTTCGTAAATAAGTCATTGTTTTCAAACACGGTTATGTAAAAACCGTTCTTGTCGATAACAAATGAAGTCGGGCCTATAGTAAAACCGTCTTGGTTGGTTAATATTCAAAGACGGTCTACTAGTCACCGTCTTTGATTGGGCGTGATTTTTTTTACAAAGGACTCTCTCTCTCTCATAACTTTCAGTCCAATGCCCTAAAAAATGTAACTTTTAAACCTGAGACATTCGCGATTCCCTGGCCGTTTGCACCCTCATCGTCTGCCACCGTGGTCTTCCCCTTCGTTAAGTTCAAGTGGTCTCCGTCAAGCTGTGGTATTTCCCGGCGCATGTTCTGCTCACGTTTTCGCATTTCGCAAAGGCATGTTTGTGTTCATTATCTTCTCTTTTTGATTAGGGGTTCGACATTTCGAGGTTTGGGGTATACGGGGTTCAATACCATGTTTTAATGACTTTGGAACTGTTTGGGTTTGTGATTTCATTGAAGCTTCTGTTTTTCAATTTTGGTTTAGAGGGCACCGAAGCTTCTGTTTTGCACTTTGAATGCGCATGTTCACTTAGACGGCCCTTTCTCTGTGACGAGTAGTGTGTTCTGATACGGGTTGACCTCGCGTTGTCCATTGAACTCATTTACAGGTACATATATCCTGCAACTTTTATTCGTTGATTTGCTAGGACATAGGGTTATTTTGCTTTCAAATTTTCCTGCATCCCCTTCCATTTTGTGAACAGCTTCACTGTCTGTGTTGTGGGGTTTTGGTTAGGGGTTTCAATCAGAGGGTATTGGGTTTACATTAAGTGTGCTCTGTTGTAGGTTAGGGGTTTTGGGATTTTGTTGGTAGTTGACAAGGTTTTGGGTTTTTTCCTTATGTATGTTTGTTGCTTTTGCCAAAGTTTTGATGCTATTATTAAAACCCAACCTCCAACAACATCAAAATAATTCTCCAAAGTTTTCTAAATACAAATATTCCACCATAATAGTTTCATCTTTCTTGTATTTTGTGGTGATTCACCCTCCAGACACTGTTTCCATCTATGTATTTAGAAAAGTATCTCCCTTACTAATGAAATTCTATGTACAGATTAGTTATAAAACAATGATTAGATGATATTATGTAAGTGCTGTAGGTATTCATCTTTAATTAGAATTGGAGTTTTCCTTTGATAATTTGCATATTAAAGTGTTACATTAAAGATCGACATAAGTTACTGAAGTAAAGTTGTAATTCTGATTAGAGAACAGTGTCCAAAGTATGTACGGAAACGCGTATAGTTTTTGTCCTTAGTTATATATTGGAGCTTCACCATAACTCTTTTGGTTCTTTTGCCTCTTAACTTTATTGGCCACTTCGGAATTTAAATATGACACATGTATGTGGCTGCTAATTTAGCTGACCTACTTTGTGTATAAACATGTTACTAGGATATCCATTAAGTTTGTTACTTGGAGTCTGAGTCATAATCACTCTTATTTATGGATGTATGAGACTAATGTCTTCTAGAGTTTTGTGGACTAATTGGAGAGTTCCAGCAGCCAGAGAAAATTTATAGTTACGGATGTTTAGGAAGATTCAGGATACTCCTTCTCAATTAATGAATATTTGACCTTGTCTCAACCTTAGTGCCACATGTTTCACTACCTTTGAAGTCAGATTATACACCCCACCAGAATATGTATTCAAACTTTGATACTTTCTTATATTCTGGATTCTTGAATAATTTTAAAGTTTTTCCTTGTAATCTATACTCACCCAGGCAAGATTCTTTTCTTCCAGGTTATTGTTCTTCTTTTTTTTAACTGTGGGATTTTCTTCTACATCAGTAGAACAAAATTCACGCCAGACATGAACTATAAAACAATAGAAATATCTAATATTCCAAGCACAGCTTAGGAATAAATGCCTTCGCTTGAACAATTCTTTATAGGCCTGCATGCAACAAGCTACAACAAGCAATCTTTGGCACTGACATAGACATGCTTAGTCTACAATTTCTCTCCTTACACATGTTAGATAATTAATAATTAATAACACAGGAAAGATGAAACCATTATGGTGGAATATTAGTACCATGGACCCCTCGAATATATATATATTTTGTACAATGTTATTAAGCTATTATACCCTGCCTCATTCACATGCAAATCATATTAATAATTTCATTATTTTTTCCTTGACATGAATCAAAACTAGCTTCAGCCTCTTCTTCTCCTTAGTAGCTTCGTAGGTTCATCTGTACATGAATCGTTGCTACAAAACCAAAATGAATATAACAATTCCATAAATTAATCACTATGTTGTTTCTGATTCCAGTGCTGGTAGCTCTTGCACGAACAAATCCATTTAGGTAAATAGGAATCAATTAGAAAGCACAACTAGCACAGGTTAGCTAAATGGGGTTGAACTTGAACAATTAATTGTAGAAATATTTTTTTGTTTATTTTTCTCAACTGATTTGGTTTGTTATAATTATTATAATTATTTGTATCTGTCTGTCCAACTGGACAACAAAAATTAAGTAATTGAATGTGAATCTTTTGGTTTAGTGTTAATTAAGTGTTCTTTGGTTTTATGTCTTTATGTTTAAAGATAGCCTAGTACTGTTTAAAGTAATGGGAAAAGTGACCATAGGATCACCAACACACTAATAAGAGTGCTCCTTTTCTGAATGGGTTATGTTGAAGCTATAATGAAACTGCACTATTGTGATTTTTTTTTCTTATATAAGATGTGAATGCAACTCATCTTATAGCACCAACTCTTTGGATTACTACTATTATGTTTAAGCTATAAAGAACAATTTCAAAAGTACTAATTGTGTATGATGGATGAATGTCACATCAATTAAGTATGCATTCAAGTTGACAATGTTGAGCTGAGCTGGGGTTCTCTCAGATAACATTCGTTGGATCTGATTTAATACTTTCTTTTATATTCTGAGAATTGAGAATAGAGAGAACAAAGAAACTGCCATGGACGCTCTGAGGAAACAAGCCAGCAAGCTCAGAGAGCAAGTTGCCAAACAGCAACAGGTTTGATCTCACTTCCCTTCCCTTCAAGTTTGTCTTTTTCTGCGTTCTCACTTCAGGTTCCGTCATTCTCTTCTCAAATTTGCATATTGGTACCCCAAATTCCCAGAATTTGGCGATCACTTTTGACCTTTTAGTTCTTCTTTCGTTGTTCTGAAATGCAATTGAAAATGGGGTTGTTTGACTAATACGATACTTTAGGTTCAGGTAGATGCTCATTCTTTTAAGTAAAGTGTTGAATTGTTATTTTCCTTGTTGTATTTGGCATATTCTTGTGGATCAACTAACCATAGTCTTTTACAAGTATAGATTCACACTTTCACAATACAGGGTAAAAGTAGTGTTTTCCAATTTCTAGTTTGTGATCTTTGTTAGTGTACTTTTTATTCAGGCTGTAATAAAGCAGTTTAGTAGTAGTGGTTATGAGAGTTCAGATGTTGTGGTCATCGATGAGGTCGAAATGCAGAGACATCACAAGCTGGAAAAGTTGTACAGGGCCACACCTTCAGGGAAGGTATGCATTTTCTCTTCATGTTTAGATTAATTGTTAGCTTTGCTATGTTTGAGCTTCAAGGAATTTCCTACTTCATATTAACTCAAAATAGAATGTTATGTGCTTATTAGGGAAGTCTATTCAATGTTCATGCATGGTGAGTGGCATTATTGTGCTTGTCAGATTTATGGACTCACATTTTTTTTAGCTTTTTTTGCAACAACTTTTAAATCCATTTGGTGTCAAGCTTGGATCTGGTAGTTTGTAAAGGGGTTTTGGAGAAAAAGGGGTGGGGGTAGTTATCCTGAATGATTATCTTGTTGCCGTCGTCATTACCCCCAAACATTGATATCCTACATGTAACATTATATCTCTTGGAATACATGTTAGTTATGGAAGGTCTATTAATTAGTTTTACCTTAAGTGATGTAGTGAGATGGCGAATGTATAAATTAATCCAGGGGTGGGGTTAACTTAAACATGACTGTGCAGCCTTTTTGAACCACAGTTGTAGTAGTTGTCATATAACATTCGTGAAAGAAATTTATCTTAAATGATTTCTCTTTTCATGCTGGTTCTGTTTATTGATGTGCTTAAAACTATCTTCTGATCCAGGACTTCCAGAAGGAAATTGTTAAAGCAGCAGAAACATTTACAGCTATAGGTTATAAGCATATTGAAACAGGTGAAGATTAGCTTTTGTTTCTTTTTTCCTGCAAATTCAGTTTACTTTGACAAGTCCTTGATAGCATGTGTTCAGGAATTAGAAGCACCTGTAAGTTTTGTGGAAACACTTCTTAATTTCCATGGCAATACGAAATATATATCAACTTTGACAATTTTCTTCTATTTTGATTAGGCTTGGGACTTGGGGATATATTGAAGCTTGATCTAATAATGCCATTGATGGACACATTACCTTTGGAGCAGCGTTTAGCTCCCTACTTATCTGAGGTATATGTCAATGTGGTGATTCACTTTTACTATTCTTTCATCTACAGATTCATGCAATATTTCTTTGATGTAGGGTAAATGGTCTCCAGAAGAGATATTGGAGTTGTTGCAGAGCCCACCTTTCCATCAGCAAGTAGATTCGTTTACTTATGTGAGAATGCTTCTGCTCACTACTCTTATTTAACATTTCTTTTGAAAATATACTAATTTAGCCTCTTTATGCATGTATTTATTGCTGTAAGTACTTCAAACTGGACAGATAGACTTGTGTCAGTTTGGAATTGATCCAAGTAGATGTGAGTAGTACTTTCTTGTTTTTCGTTTAGTCCAAGTATTAGAGTCCTATACGCATTTTTAATGCCCACAGAAGTTTTCTTCTCTCATCTACCTTCTTCTATGACATGTATAATGGGTGCTGATCTTTTTTATTCCCTTTCTTCATGGATTGCTGGTCTATTATATAATATATAGAAAATGACCAATAATTTAATTGTTATTGGAACCTACTACTTTTTCTATGTAATGGAAAAAATTACATTGGAAGATCCATATTTTTTCAGCTATTTATATGGTAAATATAGATTATGTAAAATGGTGGCAGTTGGGTCAATTGTAATCTGTCTTTGTGTTTGTAATTGAAAATATCAAAAATACGAAAAAAAACAAACAAAGACGGTTGTTTCCTAATCGTCTTAGAATGTGTACAGCTACAAAGACAGTCATAAGCAAAGACCGTCTTAAAAAAAGAAATTTTTTAAAAAAATTTACTACACATTCCAAGACGGTTAGAGACTAAACCGTCTTAGAATTTCCATACATACTAAGACGGTTGCCTGACAAACCGTCTTAGAAACTACCGATTCTGAGACGGTTATTTACTATAACCGTCTCAGAATGGGTACAAACTAAGACGGTTATTGTTAGAATATGGTGAATTTTGTTTTTTTTTTCTTTCTAAAAACACCTTCTAAGACGGTCCTACAACTTTCTTCGTATGTCCCACTTTCTAAGTCGCGCGATACGAGGACGCTTGGAAAACCGTCTTAAAAGACCTATTTTAACCGTCTTAAAAACCTGAGTTTCTAGTAGTGAAAAATATTTTTTCTTATACGATAAATGGAGTAAAGAAATATAACAAAAATCAAGAATTGGACAAAATGACACCATGTTAATAGGTATTTTTTGTTGTAAAAATATTAGTATCATCAAGTGCTACCTCCATTCCATATTATATATATAACGTTTAAGTTTTGACATAAATACTAAAATATATAATTAATATATTCAATTTCATAAAAAAAATATCATATATCTTTTAAATATATCTTTTAGTTATCTAATTAATTACCTAATAACAACTATTTCCACTAAGGGTATTCCATAGAAAAAAATAATTAATTCTTCATCGATTTTGTAAAATAACTACTAATTTGAAATATTTTCTTTTTTCTAAAACGTCATGTAAAGTGAAATATAGGAAATCATTTTTTTAATCTCCAGTCATGTGTGTTTTTTGTTTAACTAACGTATTTATAATATTTTATATTATGATTTCATATTATTTTCTATGAATTGCTTTTTATAAAGTTATCCAATTTAATCAGTTAGTCTAAAAGTAATTATCTATAATGTAGTATCATGTATCATAATTACTGTAAAACAAATATCATAATAAGCACGACAGTTATCTTAACATAACATGATGCATTAGTCTTATAGAAAGTTTATTGACTAGAATGTTTACATTAAACAATATCTAAACTTTTCTAACTTGGTAATCCAAAACTTGTGCATTTAGTCTTATAGGAGCTTTATTGACTCACAATGTTTACAATAAACAATTTGCAAACTTTCCAACTTGCTAATCCAAAACTTTCTTCATTTCGCTCTCTTGGAAAAAAAATGAGTGATCCAAATACATTCATTCAAGTCAAAATTAGTGTGAATTCATTCCGTTTAAATTACTCCTATTTTGCTTTCGATTATTCTTTTTTTGTTGATTATTCGGCTGTGTTTATTTTGCAAAGCATGCAGACATCATTTTTTCGTATTCAACCAAAGAGCCAATTGGCTACAACCAAGGCAAAAGAAAACAAATCACGATAAAGCCGTAAGAGGTACCGAGAGAAAGATGGGGATGGGTGTGCTACGACCTAAGTAAAAAGGACATCTCTTTTTTAGGTCATATAATTATTCAAAAGCAATTTGACATGTGAGTTGAACAAGGAAAACACTATCAAATCACTGTCCTAGTGCAATTCCAAGGAGTTAGTCGTATTGTTAATAACAGAGTCGGGTTTATGATTTTTTTTTTTTGTTGTGGGGGACATATTACATATAAGAAATTTAAAAGATATTTTAAACAATGAATACATGAATAATTACATATTATTACATTTAATATATTAAATACACTATAAGCTTTTTTACAAAAAAGATACACTAAAATTTATAATCATGCATCCAACTCAATTCTAACCCACAATATATATTTCATTTTGTCAGGGTAATTTTGTTTTCTTTTTTATAGGATATTTATGAATATACTTCATTTTAATTATTCAATAACTAAACCCTTAGTAATTAAATTTCATTGTCATGGAAAATAAAGCCCTGATTCCTCCACTGGATGTTTTGGATTATTTCTTATGTGATTCTATTTAGGTCTTGGAATTTTGTCCTTTTATTCATACTTTACCAAAAATAAATAAAAGGCAAGATTCTATTATGACAGTAACAAATACAATGCGTCCATTGAATTTTAAAATTTGGTTTCTCTGTTATGTAATATTTCTTTTTCGCCAATATCAAATAGCAATTTCAGTTAATAGAATATATTAAATTTACTACGTACAGGACTAACAGGAGAGTCAGATTTGTTATTTTTGTCAATTGATTGGTCCAGCATGTGATTGTACGTAGACTGTAGTGCTTTAACAAAATGTTCACAAGTTTTGGTTATCAGGTGTCATGTATAATAAATATTAAAAATGCTAAATTTAAAATTTTCTTACTTCTTTATTATAAGCAATTGAATGTTTAATATTTTGTCAACATTTTTATTATTTTCTACAATTTATCATTAACATCATTACATACTTTATATTGTAAAATATATTTATATCTTGCCTGCATATTGTTAATCATTTGTTAGATTTCCACAGAATTATGCTACATCATCAAGTACATATATTCTTTTTGTTTGCCATATTTTATTCAAATCTGAAAAAGAAAAAAAATAAGTTTTTGGGCATTAGTTAGAGATGTAAAAATTGAAAAGTGAACCTAAATTGAATCTAACAATATCTACATTTAATTCCAAAAATACTGTGAGGTTCTTTTCTTATCCCAAAATATGTATATATCATTAGATTCTTTCTTATCCCAAAGGTATCTTAGGTTATTTCATAAGAAAGAAATTGAGAAAGAGAATTTAAAGATATCGTTAGGTTCTTTCCTATCACAAAGTGTATATATAAATTATATCCTTCTAGAGACAGAGTGTAGAGAAAAAAAAAAATATAAAGCGAACCTAACGATATATGTTTACAATTTATTCCAAAGAAGTGCTGGAATTATTTTTTTTTGGGACATTAGTGTCACATGCTTTTGATTACCATTAATATTTCAGAAGAAATATTTTGGTCTCACTATTGGCTACTTTGCATTATTTTCCTATGGTTACAACTTGCATCATGATATGAAATGATTGAAGTCAATAATAGAGAAAAGAGAACTGGATTCTCAATTTCAGCTGATTTAATGTCTGTAAGTTTTGATTTATCTTGTTCGTTCTTTCCATTGCAAGAATTTGTGTTCATGCTCTATAGCCACACACGCACACGTACACGTACGCTTCTTTCCACATATTTATAGTATCTAAATAAATAAAAGATAATTAGAAAAAGAAAAACAACAATCATTTTTAGAGGAGGTTTTTACTAATAAAAATTGGATTGTTATCCTTAAATTGATGTCTCAATATCGGCTGTTTAACTATCTATTACAAGAAAATAATTTATTACTGACTAAATTTACTGACAAAATATTTGTCACTAATATGAGTGACAGTAAAATTTTAGTATTGAATTTTTAAAATTTATTTTTATAGTGATCTTAGTTACTAATTACAAAGTTTTTCCTCCTTTGCATTTTGTAAGTATTTTCATCCATGTTTGGCAACACAAAGTGCTTTCAAGTTGCAATATTCTTTTTATTTAAAAGAAACAAACTTGTAGCATGAACACGGTTAAAAAATACCCTCTGTCTCATAATAATGTGTCTTCTGGGTTTATTAGATTGTTTCAAAATATTTATCACTTTTAAATAATTAATGAACTATTAATTATTTTTCCAACATTATCCTCATTTATTAAGATCTTTCCTGCAACTATATTATAATATTTTTTACCAGGATATTTTTGTTAAAAAAAAATATATTTTGTAATTGGAATTTGTGTAATTAAAAGTTTTGTTTTTAAGAAACACACACATATTACCTTAAAAATCAAATAATATGAGGTTAAAAGTAATTACATTAGACATCACTGTTGGTGTGAAAGGGGGTGAACCAAGAAATATTGCTGAGCTTTAGCTTTGCTCAGGGTGATACACAGTTACATACCTTAATTTTCCAATTGCAACCTAACTGACAAAGGAAACTGGTCCACCACATTGGAAAATTACTCAAATGCTTGATTATTTAGCACCCTTTTGATGCCAACGTTCACGCTGCACACTCGAATTTTTGGCGTACGTAATCATGATCTCATTGACTTTATAGATGCTTCTCTCTCACGATCAGGAAAATAACAACTTGTTTTCCGTTTGGTTCGTGTTCACACGCCAGGCCATAGTTGCTATAACTTGACCACTTGGGTGCAGTAGCAACTGTTGATGTAGACACTTGGTAGGTCCACTTGGACATTTTCATATTTTCGATCAATTTTGCATAAACCTAATAAGTAATAACCGGACAAAAAAGTGACAAAATGAATTGGTTTGAACAGGAAGATAGAAACACAGACAACTGAAAACTTAACAAAGATCGAGCTTGTTCTAATTCAAGCATGTCAACAAGTAAATCTCGTGATCTTGGTCTCAAATTAATCCCACCAACCAAGACCACTTTGCCTAGCAACCTTCACTGGCCTATCTCTTCCAATTCCATACTACGTAGTGGATATATCTCCCGTACAAAATGAAAATAATAAATAATATAGTTTGACAAAGTTGGTAAAAGATTAGCTAGTATCCAATTCTCATTTCGAGTCAACTTTTTATTTTTAATAATTTGTTTTTAAACATGTTTATAGATACCAGTAATTCTGTGGGTACATTATATAAATATGATACATTTTCTTTTGAAATCAATATTAGAGAGAGAGAGAGATGACAATTTATTTTAAGGAAAGTACAATTATCCTTATATATTTGGTATTGAATATTTATTTTATAATATGTTAACCACATCTTAGTCGAACAAATGACTTGCAAAACATTAAAATCACCAAAAATAAGAAAATTTTCGTTTCTTAAATAATTATAATCAAGTCTAAGCTCTTAATATTATTATTATAATTGCGAGGCAATGACTCGCTAGTCGTCATTTAACTTTTTTTTTTAAAATAATCATCTTAATCAAGTGTATTATCAATTTAATTGCTTTACATTTTTATATGACATTAATCTAAAATAGGTTAAAAATAATGCAATAATAATTATTGAATGTGTGAATAAATTAATACAAAATTATTTCAGTTTAATCAATGATATAAATTTAATATCCTTAAATATACTATTGTGTTAAATAGTCATAGGTGGAGTTTTATTATTTATAGTAGTCATATTCATCTGCACGGACTCTCACAATTAGGTGATCAAGACTGCAGAACAAGTGTCCTTGAGATGTACGTGTATATCTGAACTCCACGAGTTCGAACAAATGCAAATGAATGGTGAAATACTTGCAACGATAATGCTTAAGTTAACAAGGAAACCCCATAAAAGCTGCTAAAAAAAAACAAGGAACCCCCATGAAAGCTGCTAAAAAAAACAAGGAATCCCCATAAAATATAATAAATACACATACATTTACAATGGTGTTAGGGACATATTGTATAAGTGTGAGACATGGTCTAGAATCAGACAGTGCACCCAAAGTTTCTTACCAGCTGTTATACAATGTTTCAGTGTGTATCTATGCAACTTTAGTACTAGTTTGACTTTAGTCAACTCCATTATATGGGCTTAGGGTCAATAAGAATGTATTGAACTCATCATGTAACATTTAAGATCTAAATAATAACGCCAAAATATTTTTCAAGAATTGGAATGACCTATTTTAAAAAATATCACACGGATGACCGATATTTCCAATGAATCATTGGATTGCTGATCTAAACAACAACATGGCCATTGAACCCTAGCTAGTCCAGTTCATTTGAATTGATTGATCAGCAGTGTGGGTGGCCAGAGAGACAATCATAAGAGATTCAAGACAACTATATTGTAATCCCAATTCTGATTTTTCATATATAGTGTTGTTGGCTTTTAGCACAAACATGTGCTATGGCATTTTCTTGTTTAAAATTGTTAGTCTAAGTACAGGGACAAAAAACCTTGTCGCAGATGATGTTAAAATTCGCCAACCCTATCACCAAAGGGAGCCTCAGGAGTCATTTTTGACGGAATACACATGAAACAAGCAACGCATGTGTACCCACCAGTTCGTTTTGGGTAACGACAGCAAAGGGATGGCCCCACACTATTTATTGTTAGGAAAAACAAGCCATGAAGGGAAAAGGACTTGCTCGGATCGATGTTACATGCTCGTGGAATAAAATTGCATTATAGATATGAGCTTTTTTATATTCTTGATTCGTTGTAGTTTGATACTATATATCAATTAGTGCTGTAATCTTTATTATGTCATGGTATAAAGCATAAAGGGGCCTGCTTTTACATATTCTACTTGGTGTAAGTAAGAAGAGGTTCTCTTGTTTTTGTTTGATAGTTCGGGGAAGGTGAAAAATCTTGAGATTGTTTTCGTTTTTTTTAATTAACATGTTTTGATTAATGATTAGAAAAGTCACATTATTAGTTTTACTTTACTTTCTATTTTCTATAACAGTAAAATTATGGATGAGTTTGAATGGATTTCTTTTTTTTTTTTTGCATGTATAAGGAGAATATTTTGTTGAAGGTAGTTTTTCTTGTCTTTTCATTTTGGTGATACAATTGATAAAAGCAAAGATTTTATTGTTTAACGTTGTGAGACCTGTTATTTTTTATTTATTTATATATTTTACATTTTTGCTGCATTGGAGGCCAAAACATCACAAACAAGAACAACCCACTACAGGACTACTACTGGCACCAACAAAATCATGCCTGCAGACATGACTTCTACATCCAGGAGGAGGTTATTGAAGCCTATGCAGACCTCTAGGCCAAATCATTAGCAAAAATTGCAAGGTAGTTGAAACATACTTATAAAATTATCAAATTTGTGGTTAAGATATAAAGTATTCTGTATGCGATGATGATCAACGCGATATTAAGCTTCTTCGCCTTTAACTTAATGCTTGATTAGTTGTAGTTTGATTTGATACTAATCTTTATCATGTCATGGTATAAAGCATAAAGGAGCTTGCTTTAAAATATTTGACTTTGCATGTGTTAATAAGAAGGTTCTCTGCTTTTGTACGTTTGACAGTATATAGAGTGAAAAATCACGGGAGAGATTAACTTTGGTTTGTTTTATCTAATTGATATATTTTTTATTAATAATTAACACATCATTTTTATTTTACTTTCTGTTTTCGTGATTTTGGTGATAAAAATGATAAAACCGAGAGTTTATTGTTTTAAGTTGTGAGGCCTGGAACATAAACTATCAAATCCGAGGATTGGTGAGGAGACTTATCAACTTGGAAACCCTCAATAATCAATTGTTTTGGTCAATGATGCATTATCTGTCATTGATTAACATATTCATCAATTAACACAAGCGATTAATCGAATAAGAGGAATACAGATAGAGGTGAAAACAGGTCAGGTCAGGTTAGGTCAGACTTGATTAGGTCTGGCCTTGACTTGATTTAAAAATATAAAATTTGAGCTGGTCTATTTACCTATCATAATTTTTTTTTTAGGTTTGACCTGACCTACTTAAAAGCTTAGTTTAGTCTATGAGCCTCTTAAAAAATCCATTTTTTAATAGGAAAATTAATTTTACAACACTTTAAATCAATTTAGAAAAGTTAAAGAAACAATTGTTAAACAGAAAATATCTCAACATCTTACTTATATTTTCAAATAAGTAATAATCTTTTTATAAAATTTTTAAGGTGATTTTTGAAGTGATTGATCATCCACCTTCATAATAAGAAAAAATATTTTTAGAAAAATAAATATATTATTTTTAAGTTTTAATATATATATATATATATTATATTATATTAAATAGGTCAGTTTGATAGGTTTAATATTAATAGATTTTATTTAAAGTTTGAGTATGATCTTTTTATTTAAACATATTTTTCAAAAAATTTTAATCTGACCTTTATAATAAACAAGTCAGGCCAGATCAGGCCAAAGGCCTCTGATAGACGACCTGACTCATTTTTATCCCTAAATATAGATAGTGCAACCCTAATCAATGAGATTTAATTTACCAAAAGAGATTATTTTTTTACAAAGTGATAAATCAAAATTTGATTTTTTTTAAAAAAATATATCTATATTTAGTACCAATCCATATACCAAACAGAATTGTAGACAGAAAAAATGTCTATTATAATACATTGTAAGTACATTCCATAGGGGTAATCGACCAAATGTACAAAGAACGGAAAATCCTTAATGCATGATCAAGAATGCATCATTATCAAATTAATCTAAATTTCAAAATCTAATGCATTTGTATTAAAAATGATTGCATTCCTATGTAATCAAATAATTAACTCCTCTGGTTTGTTTTATTTAATTGATATGTTTTGATAAATAACTAGAAAAAGTTACACTATTTTTATTTTACTTTCAATATTCGTGATTTTGGTGATAAAAATATTTTAATATATGAGATTTTATTGTCATGATTTTTGGTTAAAATTATGGATTAAAGGCCTTCTTGTGTTTTGTACAAAAAATAGTCACATTAGTTAAAATTTACTGATATTTTAATATATTACCGTATTTGTGAATTTTTTTTTTATTATGTCCCAAAGAAGTATATTGGTCTTGTTGGTTTCTTAAAATGTACACGTGGTGTTATATATATTATTGGTGGTAAGATTAATACTTAAAAAAAATAAAATTATGGGGATGAAAAAATAAATTTTCAAAGTGTTAGAACTATCGAAAAAATTTCAAGTTTCATAATGATTAAAAATAATGTCAAAATATAATATATAAAAAATAATTTTCATCCAATAAATTAATTTTTAAGAATTGAATTAAATTCAAATTCACATATAAAAATTATTATTAACAAGTGTTATTCTTGACCATGGTAATCTAGCTGACTTTAAAATAAATTATAATTAAGGACTTACAAAAATATACATAAATCTCTTATATATTACACCAAAGGGTAATGAATTAATTTGGTGAATTTCTACATAGAATAACTTCAACTTCGAACTTTGGTTAGCTGGGTTAGTACTGGTGTGGGGATCCAGGCATGGATCCATCCCTGATAGTAATCATATAAGATTATAAGTACATACCTTCTACCATATATAGGAGTGCGTTTAGATAAATAATAAATTGATAACTACATGCTCTTCTATCTAAAGGGAACTAAAATTAGATAACTATAGTAGTATGGTGTGTCCTATTGCCCTTATTGGTTATCACCTTTTCCAAAATTATTATAAAATCTCATTCTAGAAATTTCTGCAAATTGAAAGTCACAAGGATGTTATTATTATATTTCTGGCCGAGTAAGACATTACTCATCTTTCCACTAACAAGTTCCTAGAAATCATGATTATTAGCACATCATCACACAGACAAAACTACGTGGGTAGAAAAGCAAAACTCTTGTGTTTGTTTTTATTTCCTTTTTAAATTGACAACCAAAAAACGGGGAGAAATAAAAAGTGCAGAGGTAAGCAGTCAGCGTCGGTGTGGATCCGATTACGAAAGCCGTCGTAAGGCTCTGCTTCGTCATCTTTTTTGAGTGTGATATAAGTGCCAAGGGACCTTCATTTCATGCTTTGTGCTTTGGTCATGATCAATGTGTTGAATAATCACTCGTCATAATTGCAAACTATAAATATGGAACCATCATTTTTAAAATTAAATAAACTGATTAGCAAATCATCCAAAGACGTATTTGAATCAACTGTTTTGTTAAGTATTTATTTTTTAAAAATGGTATTACAGGGGAATTTATTTCGAAATTTAACTGAAAGATTAATTTATTGTTTGACTGGTTAACTGAAAGATTTTTTAAAATAAATTAAATGGAATTATAAAAACAAAACTCATAAACATCTTATTTATAAATTAATTTCATGTGAGACAGCGCTTTTGTTAATGAACTTTTGTTGCAGCAAAGATTGAGATGGGAATGTGGGATGGCAAATAAAAAAGATTATTGATAAAACAGGAGTCGTTATCAATTTTTTTTTTTTGAAAATGTTAGAAAAACCATTGGAAAAGAAAAATGGTTTTTTAAAGTTTAGAAGTAGATTATGGGTAAAGATGTTAGTATATCCTTAAAAAAAGATGTTAGTATTTTACAGTGTCTATCTTAAAATGGTGGTTACTGATAATTAGATCTCGATGTGTCTAAAATATAAAAAATAATTACTTTATCAATTTTAAAACAAATAAATAAATAAGGAACTAATTTTAAATTGAGCTAGAGAGAGAGAGGAGGGATGAGGTTTTAATGGGCGGGAGGGTAAGTAACTCTTTTCTTGTTTGTCACAAAGGAAAGAAGTATATCCTTCTTAATTATGGATTTCAAAACATATGTAGGGTTATATTAGTTAATTAATATATTTTGAAATAATTTAAATCTTCTTTTTCTCCCCTCCAAATCTCCCAATATATTGAAGGAGATGGAAAAAAATTGGATGTGGAGGAATTTTACTTCCCTTCATTTTCCTTTTCTCCCTTTCTAAAAATTGGATCAAATAAGAAAATTTTAAAAAGATTTCCCGTCCCCTCCATTTTCTTTTCACCAAACACTATGTTAAGAAAGAAATTCAATCTAAAAAAAAAAAAGGAAATTCAAGAGTATCATCAATGCCTTGTAGACTTGCAGTGCTGGCCCTAAGCCCTGTTAGGAAGTGAGGCTGCATAAGGCTCATAACTAAAATTTCCAATTTTTTTTAAAACAATTATAAAATTTCTATAGTATTTGATATTATTTTTATAACTAAATTGAAGTTATTATTTTATTTCACATCTCCAATTTTGTTCAAATTAAGATGTTACACGTGATTAAAAAGGTATATCATGTTGGTTCTTAGTTTTTTTTTATGTATTAATTAACTTCACAAGTCCATATTGTTTTGTAGGGTGTTTTCTTGTGTTAACTTTGATGGTTGTAGTGCTTGTACTCCAATCTTCCTTCTTTTGGTGGCTTTGATTGGACAAGGATTTGATTTGATGTCTTTTTCAAGTTTTGTATTTCTAAATTTATGCATGTCTTTTAATTGGATTGGGTTGGATCATCAAGTTGAGTAATTAAAAAAATATTTATTTAACTCTAACAAAGAACCCCCTTCTCAACATTAGTAATTCTGCATTGCTTCATTTTACATTGCTTCTTAACTCTTATAAGTAAACCATTAGTATTCATTGCTTCATTGTTTTATAGCTCACAATTAGTATTCGATAAAATCATTAATATTTTACAAATCAAAATTATTATATTGAGTTAATCTCCAAAACCAAAATAAATTATTGCAGCTTTCAAATGAATAAAAGTTGGAGTTAGTTTTATTTTATTTTTTTATTACTCACAATTTCTCACATACAACACATAAAAAGAATTAGATAATTATTATTTTTTATTATATATTTAATTTGTAGTCAAGTTGGATTGAATTTCATTGAGTATGAAACTCATGAACCCCTCTATGCAACCTATAATGACCAAGGTTTTAAAATAAAAATAAAATAATAATAAAAAATATTAAATTTATAGTATTTCGTCACAAAAAGCGTTAGCGACGGAATCTGGCGCGGATAATACTAGAGTGGCACGATTAGTGCCAAAAGTGCTCCAGAAAATAAATTTTCTCTGGATTCTGGCACGGTTAGTGCCAGAGTGGCGCGATTAGCACGGGAACACAAACAGGACCAGTATAAAAAGCCATTTCACGCTTTTTGGGGCCAAAAAACTCAACTTTCTTCTTCCTCTATACGTTTTCCTCCATTGTTGAACTTGGGAAGCTCCATACCACTCAACCATTGACCAAAACACTTCACACCCAACATGAAACTTGAAGGAAATCATCCAATGAGCTGGAATCCTTCATCAATTTTCCTTAAAAATATTAAACGGAGAGATCGTTTTCTCTAGGAAACTTTCCAAAGTTTCTATTTCGAAGGGAAAGGAGGCGTTTTAAGGACACCCAATCTTGAAGAAGCAGTCCTCTAGCCTTCCTTGTCGATTTAGAGGTAAGAAACTCAAATTCTACCATTTATTTAAGAATTTGTTCTTGAAGTGAATAGTGACCCTTTTAAGTTAGAGTTGAAATTAGGCTTGGGTCCTTTAGAAAAGTATGCTTAGGAGGTTGTTGTGATGAAGGATTAGCCTTGAAATATAAATTTTATGGACTTTGGAATTTGGCTCTGAGAAATGTATGAGTAAGCTAAATGTTGGTCAAATTGATGAGATTATGCTATGTATGAGCCTATGTGCCTTTACAATATGTGCTTAGGAGACTATATGAACGGTGAAATTGTGTTGAAGTAACCGTTTTATCCAATTTGATAATCTTTTAAATGTGGTATGACTAGGGTGTTGAACCTTTGAATTGGTTGATGTAGAGTCTTGGGGAGACTCTAGTGCCTTGGTTAGGCCGAGATAGATCCTGTTGAGAGTCTGTAAGTCACGGGTTAGGTGACTAATTCTTATAGCTTGAAAATAGAGGAAAATGGGTTTATAATGAAAGAGTTTGGCGTTTCTTTTCTTTCTAATTAACGGTTGAGAATCGTTGCTGATTGCTTGTGTGCCTTTGTATAGGGCGTGACACCCAGGGTGTCAATGGCGGAGACCACAGTTCAGGGATTGAATAGCAGAGCACAGCTTTGCCAGGTAAGTTCTTTGTTCTTGGGAGTGTTTCCCGCTGCTTGAGTTCCACCATACTACGAGGGAGTTATGGTTGTATACATGATTCATATGCATTGAATTGGATGTTACAGCTTTCCTCATGATAATATGTATGCATGTTTCTGTGCTTTGTGTTTAGTTGCCTTTTGGATAGATCTTCTGGTCAGTTAGATAGATATGGACCTCCCTAGGAGTAGAGCACAACTCCTAGTCGGTTTGCTCACGTAAAGGGTGTATGATCCCTTAACACCAGAGATAGGTGGTCCCGTCGCAGTTGAAGCCTATTCTTGAAGGTGCCATATACGTGTATTCATGTGTAAAGGGGTAGCTCCCGATGGGATGACATGGGTGTGAGTTCCGGTCTCACATTGAGGACTGAGAGTCCTGATGCTGATGATGATGCATCTTTGGTGGGCGTAGTACCTCACATACACATTAGAGCTAGAGAATGTCTATGTCTTGTTGTGAGGGCCAGGAGGCCTGGTGTTGTGATGTCTTTGATGTTGTGTATCATGGAAGTGAGCCAGGGGGACAGAAGTCTCAAAGAATCCTGAGCTTACTGAGATTGTATCCCACCCCGTGTGTGGGGATTATGTTTTTGCAAGTGATGCATCTGACAGAGATGATGGGTCCCAGGGCGGGAGGCCCCAGTAGGGACGGACTCTGTGTAGCTGCTTGGTAGCATTTGGAGAGCACTATGGCTCTTTGTTTATATGTATATATATGATGTATTTTGTACCCCTGTGAGGGAAGATGTGTGTGTACACATATTTTGGATCCTGTATGGATGTGATCTGTGAAATCATGGCACAGGGTGCCTCTTCTTTTGTATAGCCACAGTGGTGGTTTTATGGTGTTTATCTATATGTATATAGATACCTGTGGTTTCTGTTTCTCCTGTTATATCTGTATGGACTTTATTGTCTTTATCTGTCGTTGTTTATGTTATCTGAATCGTTATGGCTTGTTGTGAAGCCTTGACATTCGTATTAGGAATTTGGATACTTACCATACATAATGAATGAGGAAATATGGTTTTGTAAGTAAATGACGATGACATCATTTTTTAGTAAAACTCTTCCGTTCGTTTTAATCTATTGGTTTTAAATTAATTACTGCGCTAATCTGATTAAGTAATTGTTAATACACCGAATGCATACGGGGGTGTTACACAACCAAATTCTAATTAGATGTACTAAAAAAAACCTATCCAACTTATGATCCAATCCAATATGCAAAAATGTAATTTAGTTGGGTTGAGTGATTTGAAAAAACAAGTCAACCTATCACACCTCACCCTTGACTTATAAAAAATGAGTTAATTTGTCCTTCATAAAAAAAGTAGATTGAAAGTTTAACTTTACATCATTTATACTCGAGTTGATGATTGACTCTTAAAACAAAAAATATAAAAAATATATTTTAATTGATTTTATTTAATATTTTATTTATAAATATTAAATAATAAATACTTATTAAAAAATTAAATGTGTATAAAATATAAAATAAATATTAATTATATTTTTTTATAAAAAAATGGTAGTTGGAAATTGGAATGACTCACCTCAAAATGTCTTCAACTTATTTTTTTACAGGTCAAAATAGGTTAAAAATCTCAACTCTTTTCAAAAAAATATAAACCAAATAAGAGTAACTTAAAGAATCCAATTCATTTTGTCATCCAATTAGCATATACTCCTAAGTGTCATGGTTTAAATTGTGGATTTTTTTAATTACTTTATCAGTTAATTAATGAGATATAATTTTCTTCTTTTAAAAGATGATTTTCATTATTGCATGGAAAACTATAATTTTCTAGTGATAGATGCAACGAACGGCATAAAACTGCTATCAATGATAGAAACTTCACTCATGTTATAATACTGACAAAAAGCCTAGAAATTAACAATGACTGGTCAAGGATCCAGAGTCAGAAATTAGAATACTTACAAAAAAGAGTTCAATGCTGATGATGTTGATATGAACCGCAAACGAATGTCAAATATGTGTGTAAAAATAAGGACAAAATTTACATAGGTGTTGTTTCTTCTCATTCTGAAGAGGAACGCGCAGGTTTAGGAAATGGTGGACAATAATATTACTATAGGTCTTTTTCCTATGATTTAGAGGAAGGGATTCACCTGAAAATACTTTATTCAAGATCAAGAAGTGAAAGACCGAATGAATGATACTTTGAACAGAATGATTCGTGGCATTTATAACTTCGTTGACTTATCATCATTATCAGTAAATGGGGTAAAAATGTTGATGATGGTGGTGGTACTTAATTACTAGTGGTATTTAGTTGTTTTATTGTTATCATCGGATTCAAACGATTGATTACTATGTAGTACGAGATTAACATGCTATAACTAATCTTCAAAAAATTCACCAAAACAAAATGTTACAACTAGCTGGGATAAAGAGCAGAGTTGTTGGGCCAGCTTAGAAAGCCATTATGGGGCTGAACCTAACTCCATATTAGGTACTACTAGTATAATTTAGGAATTTTCAGTTAACGTTTGATTCACAGAATTACTGTTTATTTCTGGAAATATTATTTGTAAGAATATTAGATGGGAATAACATTTTTGAGTATTTTAAGAAAATATATTTATTTAACTATTAAAAAATTTGGATTTTTTTTTATATTTTCAGGAATTAAAATAAGTTTGATTCACGTTATTTTTTTAGAAATGTATGTTATATTACTTAAATATCATGTTTATATTAATAAATATATTATATACACCTACACAACAACAAGACACAAGATTAGACACTGTAATTTGCAAATAATAATGAAGAATCTTATAAATTTTTTCAATACATTTCTTAATCACATCTTACTATTTAAAGAAACGCAGTATCAAAATATCCTCTTCAACTTTGTAAAGAACATGCAATACAAAAAGACATGTAAAATAAAACTTTAACCACACCCAAATAAACAAAAAAAAAATTAATAAACTATGTTCATACCAATAATTATATTTCAAAAACAAGTGTAACATACTTTTCTTTTGTCTTTAAATTCACATCTTCTATTATCAAAAATGAACTGTAGAATTTAAAATTCTAACTAATATATAAGTATTGAAATTGAGGGTATAATAAAAAATTTACATGTTTAGTATGATTTTCATCCCATAGTAATCCATATTTCCATCATCTTTTTATGAGAATCATCTCAATACAATATCAATATAAATATGAGCATCTCATTTTTTTTAGACTAAAAGATATCTAGAAATATTTTTTATTATCTTCAACAAACTTGGAATTATACATTCTCATATCCTCATTTCCAAGAATCCTAAAAGATTCTATGAAATAAATGCCTCTTTGATTTTGGAGTTGTTTTACATTTTTTTTAATACTACTGCATCAATATAATTGTTACGTTTTTATTCAAAAATAATATTAAAAATATTTATAGAAAAGCGAGTAACTCTTTTTGAATATATATAATAGTACTACTTTAAGAATAATTGATTAGGAAAACGCTAGAGCTACTCACTGCTGGATTTTTTTCCCTTTCCTTTTTACCTTATTCCGTTTTCTATTTCTTACTCAATGCATGTGCATGCTATAAGATGTACAAGAGAAAGACATTCAAAAGCATCAAAGAGTACCCGTGCACTTTTTAGTTTATTTAGTTTAATCTTGAATTCCATAAAATTTTAAAAAAGTTAATAATTTAATTTTTCATGAATTTGTTGGGATTAAAATGTTAGTTGGACCTAAGACTTTTAGGATATATGATAAAAGAAAAAAGAGTTTATATAATTGAATACGGAGAAAAACTCCAACAAAGAAAAAATATATTAAGGCTGAAAATCTATAATGCGCACCAATAAAAATATAAAAAGTTTATATTTAAGTAGGAAAAAACTCCATTGTCTGCCAAAATAATGGATTCATTTTTGTATAGACTTACAAGTCAAGATATTGAGGTTTGTCGACGATGCATTTTTGTATGTTTACACAATATATGGATATAAAAGTATTATACTGAAAATGTTGCGGAATGGGTATCAATGTTCAAACCCCAGCGATCATATCCCACTAATGCAACACACAAATGTATTATATACTTAGTGATAAATAAAGTTGAATTCTCCAATCAAAGAGAATAAACCTTTCCAATTTTTATAAACATAGTGGAAGCAATTATAAATATTTTCTAGTAATTGTTCTAAGATATAATAATATGATACACAATAATTTGTAAATTTGTTGAAAAGAAAATTTTCTGACTTTAATTTATACAAAATGCTTTTAACATAAATGATAGAGAATGATTAAGAAAAAAGAGAATTAAAATTTACTATACTGCTCGAATATTATCATTTTATATACGTTTATAATTAATTCCATATATTTCTTTTTATGTTGTATTTATGCATGTATAATATAGGCAACTAGTTACTTAGTTTAAGGCTCATTACCTTTCTTTTTTTTTTGTTCAATTTTCATTATAGTTTGGTGTTTAGAACACTAACTTTTTGACTTGCCAATGCATACTCATTTATATGGATGTCAAGTCACAAATAATATTCTTTTTTTAGGGCATTTCGAGCACTTGTGTTTGGTTTGTGTGTGTATGATTCTCGTTTTAGGGTACTTCAACACTTTTAATTGGTGTGTTCGAACACTTGTATTTGATGTGTGTGAGAGAGAGCATTTTGTGAGCAAATAAGTTAAGCCATATGTTTTGTTAGCTAAGTAGTCAAATCATGTGGTGACTCAACAAATTAAATAATTAATTATAATTATACAACAATATTGTTTATTAAAAAAATATGAATCACAATAGTTGCATTAAATATGTATAAAATTTGAAATAGTTTTTTTAAAAAAAGAAAGTGTATTAACATTTGGATGTAGAACTCTAATATTAAGTAGTACTAGACGCGAGTTAAATAATATAAGATTTTACATCTAGCTTAGTCACAACTCACAAGTCCAATTCTCACTTATCTCTTCAAAGTGAGATAAATATAAGCTTTAACGTAAATATTCTTTTAAGTTTGAGATTTTTCTTATCTTAGAATTGCTTCCATATTCCTTTAATTACATTAAAATTCTCTGTAAACAACTTAGCGAAGTGTTTATTATTATTATTATTATTATTTATGCAGCTTGTGGGCCGACTTGTAGATGATTCACTATCTCATGGCAAGCTGTCCACACAAATTGCTGTAAATAATACCGGTGATTTGTTGAGATGTGACAAAGCATATATATGAAGCTTTATTTTTATTTTGAGTCATTCTTTTATTTATATGAAGTATTTATTACTATTTATTTGATCATATAATTTGATTTACAAAACTCAAATATCTTATTTAAGATATTAAAGTCTATTTTTAATATTCAAACCAATTACATTTTTGTTATACCAGGCTTTTTTCCAACCGCAAATGATAGGGGCCTATTAATCTATTATTACTTAGAAAATTAGAGAACACTTAACTGCTTCTCATAAGGTATCTATATAATTGCTTTTCATAAGGTATCTATAAGTGACAATAATATCACTAGTTGGTCACTTTATAATATTCTCACATACAATTACATGCGAAGAATATTAAGGGAATGGGAACATGGCATTTGGGGGGTAACCTGTTTTTAAGTATGAGAGGGACATCAACGTACGACGATGCAAAGTCTACATCTCCTTCCGAGAATAATACACTTCTAGCATAACATTTCAAACACGTTAATTTCTATTTGTCAAAATTTAAGTTAAATTACTTTTTTCTCCTTTTAATTTAAATTATTCAATTTAATTTCTCTATTTTTAAAATTTTAATTTAGTCTCCTAATAAAAAAAATTAATATTACCCTTCTATCCAAATTACTACTAATGGCATTAGACAAGACTTACATTACATGACAATGACTTTTTTCACTTTTCGATGATTTTTGAACTACCAGTAAATGATATACATATAGCAACGGTTATTAATTGCGATTATAATAATTTATTGGTTTAAATATTTTCTTAATCTCTTAAATATGATACGAGTTTACTTTTGGTGTCCCAAATTATAAAAAAAAAAAATGATTTCCAGCCTCTCTCTAATTTGGTAACAACTCATGTTAATCTCTTATTATTTAAATAACATTATACTCCTTGTTGACGTGACTAACAATGTATACATCATGATATGTCAAAATATTTTCCCCCTCAAATTTACGTTAAATTTTATTCTGGTGCTTTAAATTTAAAAGTGTTTTTTATAATCTAAATTCAAAATTAATTTTTTTAGCTTTACAACATTAAAAGTGATCTTTTTACTCTCCTTAATTTAAAAAGTGATTTTTTTAGTTTCCTAATTTGAAAATAACCCATTCTTGTACTCAAAGTTGACGTCATTAGAAAATTTGTTAGTGTGTGTAATAGTGTGTTTCAAACCTTTTTTTTTAAATGACATGTAACAGTTTTAATTAATCTCCTAAAATTTATATTAATGACTATTGTTTTAAAATAAGTTTTATTGAGGTTGAGTTGTTGGGGATGGATGTGGAGGAAAATAAATGTCTTCACCAACAAAAGAGAATGTGTCAATGTTTTTGTGAGGGTAAGAAGGAAGAGGTAGTTGTACTCTTTCTCCTCTTCTCTTAATTTTCTCTTCCGACGTTATCTTCCCATTTTCCTTTCCTTTTTTTATTGCCTTGGGTGGTCGTTATTGCCACACAACAATGTGGCCCTATATCTTGTCTTCTTCCTAGATATTCGTCTCTTTTTATCTTTTTTTTTAATACTAATAGAGGACTAGAAAGTTATAAGAGGATCTTAAAGTGAAGCAATTTCTTAAAATATAAGTTTATATAATTTGGGCCTAATTTAGGCTTTTTGTTGGATCAATTATGTTTTTAGTGAAGTTATTTTTATTGTTTTTGGTCTTTTTAGTTGTTTGGATATTTTATTAGTGATAATATAAATAGTCTTTAAACACATTAGGAATATTTTCTTCATCTCTTTCAATTCACTCATCCTTTTTTCCTCTCGATCCCTCCTTTGCACCTCGTCACCTCATCATGGAAATGAGTTTTGGCTTGCATTTTAGAGATTGAGATATGCTCGCTTGTGGTTAGAATGTGTGAACACAGTGTTTCTATCAGAGATTGCAATGATTTCTTTTACTTTGATATTTTGATTTTGCTTTACTGTACTTTTTGGTTTAAAATTACCATAAAATGATTTTGCAATGATTTCTTTTACTTTGATCAATATAAATTTTGGAGTTTAAAATTGTTAGAAAATACATCATTAACCACGTCAACAAACTTTGTAATAACATTTAACTAGGATGATCAAAATGAATTGTTTGTAATAAAACAATCAATTTTAAATTTAGAGGACTAAAAATCACTTTTAATTTTAAAAAACTAAAAAAAAAATTGAGAATTAAAAAATACTTTTAAATTTGAGAGAACAAAAGAAAATGTAACCTAAATTTGAGTAAAAAGAATATTTAAGTCAAAAATTAAATATTTCACGTGACATATAATGATTATGTCACAAATTATGACGTGGACGTCATTAGTCACTTCAACAAGTATAACACAAGACGAGAGACTAAAACAAATTATTTCTAAAATTTATGAAGAAAAAAAATACCTTTTAATTATTTGTATATAATTTAACCTAATGTTATTTTAGAGTGACTCTATTTGGAGCAAACCTGTGAATTATCACATGATTAGAACGATAAATTCTGTTATCCCCAGGCCTGTGAAATGCCAGCCATGCACATATTACCAAACTGCATAGCACAAAGTTGCAATGTGCAATTTTTCTTAAAGAAAGGGCAACACATGACACAATAGACAAAGAAAGAACCCAGCAATTAGGGGCTCTTGAAGTTCACTTGAAAAACCCAACTGAATCATGAATTTTAATTAAGCTCTGGCAATCATAGAGACACAACACTTTTAAGTTTTGAGTCCAGAAAGGTTTGGTTGGCACTTGTGTTAGAAACTTGCAATCTGTGAAATTAATAAAAAAAATTGAAAATTCTGCATACACACAAACCTGATTCAATAAAATAACATTATATCTGAGGTAACCTATTTTTTGATAATGCTCAAGTCAACAAATTAAGGCACTAATAGATGCCTTAGCGAAACACGATATTGTTGGCGAGGTTAAGGCTGAAATGATTTATTGGATGAAAATTAGAAGGTAAAACTTTCCCAGGATTAATGGCTACAATCCATTTTTACTTCTTTATTTACTGTTTGGTAAGTAAAACGTTAAGACTTAAAATTTTATAAGCTCCGTAGTAAACTTAAAATCATCAGTTTATCACACAATAATACGTGAGAAACTTGGTGATGCATTTAAGATCCAAGGAAGGAGATAATAACAAAAGAGTAGTCTTATCCTACTAGATATATAAAGTCAATGTTATCTATCATAAGATTCCTCTTAACCACTTCTCCAATGTCCTTTCTTCCCCTCCCTCTTCTCTTCATAGGACTAAAATTATATAATCTACTCTTCTCACTGTACCTCTAGAAGCCTTCTTTTTACACTTCCAAACCACCTTGATTGACTTTTTGTTATATTTTTCTTAATGAGTGTTACACAAATCTCTTAAGGCACTAGGGAATATTTAAGTAAAATTGATTGATTGAGAAACACACTCAGCTTAATGATTTATCTACAAATAAATACACACAGGAAAAAATAAAACAAGATTCAATTTAGAAGAAGAATAACTAGGCTAATAATTCCAATACTTGTATGAAGTGTAACATTCAATTATCAAGTGCATAACTTGCGGCCTCAACTCATCTCTCTGAACTTTGAGTGTCTTTACCTCAGATTTCTCTTTTCCTCTTACCAGCCATTTCCATGGCTGATTGAGAAAGTTAAATTTTATCTTTAATAGCACTTTTGTTTATTCTTCTAGGCTCTAGCTCTTTAATTTCTTTCTTCTCTCCTGATAGATCAACTCATAGTACAAATCGTTTCTAAGCCCTTGACTTTCCATAAATGGTTCTGATTAAATTCAAGACTTTCTTCTAACTTACATGCTTTAACAGTTTTGCAGTGGTCACTTCAAATCCCCCAAGTCCCTATTGCAACGAATTAATTCTCTTGAAAGTTCTTTGCCACTGAATGCCAAAATAGTAGGTGTCTGAAAATTTGGTAAGATAGGAAATCTTGTTACTTTATTTTTAGGTTTATTGGATGTTCTAGAATTGTTCCATCTGTTCACAATTGCAAATGCCATATTTCCTTAAAAACATGTACAGTTATCAATTTTGGTCCGTCATTTGGGTATTGATTTGATATAGCTATTAAAAATGAAACAGCATCTTGTACATGCAAACTACATTTCATGACAAACTTACCTTTTGTTATTTGTTAAATTATTATCAAGATGCCTCTAAAGAAAATATAGTCAGAGTCTATGTGCATAATGCATTTATAAAAAGAATAACCACAACAGACTAAAACACATGGAAAATAAATTATTTTAATAGAAAGAGGAACAAGAACTCGATCTGCCACTTACGGTGTCACTAGCTAGAGGAAGATGATTCCATTACCTTTAAGTCCTGATTCAGAAGGTACAAAGGAGATTATTGTTCACCGATAAATTCTTTCCCTTGTGTTTAGACAACACACTTTTGCATCTTGCTGGGAATAAAGCTAAATTTGGTTGATGTTTTATGTCTAGTGAATCACAACCCTAAACTTCCACGTCTTTTACATCAAAGGGAAGCAACTTAGTTCCAAATCATTATAGGAATTATGCAAATCGTGGCATGTTCTCTTTGGGGAGCTAGGCATTGAAAAATGGATATTCTTCTTCTTCTTCTTACTGTTTTCCTTCTTATAATATGCATGAAATCTAATCGACTTTATCACTCCTTCTTTGTGTCTTGTCTTATCCATCAATAATTCATGCATAACACCACAACATGATTCCTCTTATCCTGTAAAATGCATTGATTCTCCATTGCCATAGTGGTGAAACTGTTGGTTTTTTTGTAGAAAAAACATTTTTTTAAGAGAAGAGAATATATATATATATATATATATATATATATATTCCTATAAATATCTAAAATATCTGTAAATTGAAAATAAATTAGTTGAAATTTTTGTTAATGTGTCAAATCTTATAAGATATTGTATAGATAAAGATAAGAATATTATCATTTTAACTTAGGATGTTATTAGTTTGATTTTAAGATTACAACATCGTTAGTATTTGAATTTAGATATTTATTTTCAACGTAAACATTGAGTGACTCTGTGTCCTAAAAGAATAAGTTTTGTTTTCACAGGCCTATCAGATGCCTGTCAAATACTTACGCATTACAAAAATGCATGTTAATCATAATTAAGCAGTAGCACTAAGTTGCAAGTGCAATTTTTTCGTAGAGAAAAAGTAACACATGACGCATGAGACAAAAAGAAACTTGATTCAAAATGCTTGGAGACAAAAGTCAGGGATATATATATATATATATATATATATATATATATATATATATATATATATATATATATGTATGGAGTTTTTAGCCTTGAATTTTGCAAGGTTTGACTTTAGAGGAATTTTAGCCTTTAATTTTACAAGGTTTGTCCTTTGGGAAACTTTGAGAACCCGAGCACCACTACCCTAGCTAGCTAGCTAGAGTCTCCAATGTACATCTTTTAACATATGATTTTAATTTTTCATAATAACGAATAAAAAAAAGATAAAACTAAAGATTTATTTTGTCAAAAGAGAGATGGAATTTTTGTCTCTAATTTCTTTTTTATCCTATTAAAGAAAAAAGACAAGTATTATAAAAAAATTTATAATAATACCACAAGGTAAGTGAAAAACATGTTTTTGTGAAGAAAATAATTGTAGTTCTAAAACCAAAGGATAATCCTTTTTAAAATAATCTATAACAATAATAAAATTTTGTTCCACACTTTTTTTCTTCTTTTTTTTTATAGTCTATTTTACCTTTGAAATATGTACTAACGATTTCTATTTAACCTCCTCCTATGTATCTCAGTCTCTTCCTTTTCTTTCATTTGCTTAGAACTGTCAAAATAGGCTTAGCCCAACAAACTCAACCGAGCTCGAGAATTACAAATTCAAGTTCACTCAGGCCTATTATAGTCGAACATTATTTTATTTATTTTATTTTTTCCATTAAATTTATATAATTGCAGCAAAAAAAAAGGGGCTAGTGGGCTAGGTCGGCCACAAAAACTGTAGCCCATAAGGAATGTGAGTCGGCCCATACCAAATTCCAAAACCCTCTTCACTGTGCACACTGCACACTTTCACACTTCCATTGCCACCCCAACCACAATGCCTCAGCCCAGAAGAAGTCTTATGAATCTCCTTATGAGAATTTGTATCATTTGCCGAGTACTAGTGATGAGTCTGATGTTTGGGTTGTTGGTGTGTTGCATGAGCTACTTCATCTTTTTGTTGAGAAGAAGATTGAGAAGGAGATGTTGTTGGAGTTTGGGTAGTGGTTGGGGTTGAGGTCGAGGTTTAAGAGGGCGTTGTTGCAGCATTCGGGGATGTTCTATGTGTCTAGTATGATTGGGATCTATATTGTTGTTTTGAGAGAGGGGTACAAGAGGGGTACGCTGATGGAGGATCATCCGGTGATGAATTTGAGGAACCAGTATGTTCATCTGATGAATAGTGTTAGGGAATAAGGAAAATGGAGTAAGATTGTGCAAGGTAAGGTGGTGTGGATGAGGTGGAGGGAAAAGTTGTTGAAGGAGGAGAAGGAGAGGTGATGGGGAGAGTGTGGAGGACAGTGAAGAGGACGCGTGTGAAGTTGAGGATGCTAGTGAAACTGATTTTGACGATGATGAAGAGGAGTCTCGAAGACGTAATCGAAAAATTGCTACCTTTAGAAGGGGCAGAGATTTTGGGAAAGTGAAGTTAGATATTGATAAGCCTTTGAGAGGTTCTTCAAGGGAAAGATCGCCTTTGAGAGATTTTCGGAGGGAAAGGTCGATCGGGAAAACTGGGTTTGGCAATGATGAAGAGGATTCTCGAAGAGGTAGTCGGAAAATTGATACTGGTAGAAGGGGTAGAGAGTTTGGGAAAGTGAAGTTAGATGTTGACAAGCCTTTGAGAGATTATCAGAGGGAAAGATCCCCTTTGAGAGGTTCTCGAAGTGAAACATCGATTGGGAAAATTGGGAAGAAGAATTCATTTGAAGTTTCGAAAAGAAGACAAGTGCAAGGTGCACATGAAGAGGTTGAGAATACACAAGATTTATCAAGATTCTCTAATAAAAGTTCATTAACCAGCAAGAAAACCCCTGTTTTGTAGAGATTCAATTTGGTTCTGGCAATTAAATTAGAATTTAAAAATTGCAATGTTATCTTGATATCATGATAACATATTAACATGGGATCCTTTTGCACCAATTGTGATGTGAAAATCACACTAGGGGGGAACAGGCAATAAATGTATTGGGAAAGATCTTGTTTCTCCAGAATTTGCTTCAAATTCCACTAAAAGTATAAATGCTTAATCTTTCTAAATTGTGGTTTTACTTGAATATAATCAAGTGTCTTGCAAACCAATGTCCTAAAAGTACTAGTTTAGAAATTAATAAATATAAAGCCTTTGTTAGAAATCACAATGCGAATGCATTTGAAATCTCATTGGGGTGTGCTGGTATCAATCTTCTATTAAAAAATTCCACTTTTGATCCTTAACCAGTGCTTAGGGCACTGGTTAGCAACTTAGCATTCTCCTATAATTAATGCTTATCCACTAAAAGTACAAAATAGATCATCTGTGTATGATGTGTGTGCATTGATCATAACGCATATCAATATTTGTTGGGCAAATGCAACTTTTTAAATGCTTACAAATTGTTATTGATATCAACTATTGGTGTCATTTGTCATCTTAGTTTTTTGAACTCTGAACATATTGACCACGACAAAAAAGTCCACCAACATGGGCCCCAGTGGCTGAAAATTGTAATTGATGTCGCACGGTGCCTTAGCTATGTCCACTTTGACCGTGCTGCTCCTCATGTGAACCTCAAATCAGCAAATATGTTGTTAGATACATAGATGACTTGAATGCACTTGTAGGACTCCTTCACAGATTTATGACTCAGGCTCGTACTATTTATCGAACAAATTATTGGGTTATGCACCAGAGTTGGCTGCCAACAAATGTCTCTGTTGTGACTTCTCTGGTAATGAATGAGAAACATCTAGCACTAACTTTACATTCAGTGTGGGAAGTTGACCTGACCTAGTTACTACTATTATTTATGGGAAGAATGGGGTAAGTTGTTCGTGTATTTATTACCCTGTCCTTAAAAATTGTTGCAATGATTCATTTTCATTGAACCGAAAATAAAAGCCTGATCAATTTGATTTTTTTAAGGTGGTACCCCTGCTCAATTCAAATTCTGTGTATCATGGAGCCATGTCGTGCTGTTACCTGAATAAGTATATTCTGAATCAAATCAATTAGAACTGGTTTTGGGGAAAACCCAATTTTAAAACAAATTTTGGAAAGATTAAAACTAGTTTTAAAACAAGTTTGGAAACTAGTTTTAGGCTGAGTTTTGGAACTAAATTGGCTAGGTAGCTAGAGCAAATTGTTGCATAATTATGGGACTTTGTAAATTAAAAGTGATAACTTTTGTTCACTTGGAAAAATAAGTTACCAATCCATTAACTAATCAAAATATATTAACTAGTATTTTATTCATCATGTGTGGGATTTCAAACCTTGAATAAACATTATCCAAGGATGGACGTTACTCCCGTGATTGAAGATGCTAATTTTCTTATTAGAATTCAATACAAGTACCATGTGCCATGCTCAACATCTGGGAAATGCTAATGTTGAAAATATTTTAGTCGGTTGCTATTGGCACCCTTTTTCATTGCTATTGAAGCTTCTCATGACGTTGGTATCTTATGTTTGATGAAAATGCCCCTCACGATGGAGACTTGTTTTCATTGTGATTTTTGGAGAAATACACAATGAAACTTCTTTTTGTTCTGTAATAAGGTGGATATATGCAACTAAAACATGTTTTCATTGTGTATCATGAATTGGAACCCCTTTCTTTACAATAAACTTGCTTTTGTTGTGTATATGGGAAATGTTAATGTGGAAAATATTTTAGTTGGTTACTATTGGCACCGTTTTCATTGCTATTTAAATTGCCCATGGCGTTGGTATATTATGTTTGATGAACATGCCCCTCATGATGGAGACTTGTTTCCATTGTGATTTTGGGAGAAATATTCAATGAAAACTTGTTTTGTTCTGTAATAAGATGGATATATACAACTAAAATATGTTTTCATATTGTGAATCATGAATTGATACCCCTTTCTTTACAATAGAAACTTGTTTTTGTTGTATATATTCACTTTATTACATAAAGAAAGCAAGTTTATGTTAAGTAATTATGAAAATTTTGAATTGTATAATTTGGTATTTATTTTGTAAGAAATAACTTGTTAATATAAATAGATGCAAAAATATAGAAGAAATGATACTAAAATCATCATATACATAATAACGTGATATTCAACAATAAAATATAATAATATAATACAAAATATAAATAACGATGAGTCTTTCTTTTTCACTGTGTCTTGTGCCCGTCTCAATATCCACGATATATATATATAAGTCTCAATACCAAGAGTCACTTTCCTTAGATCCAACATGTACCAAAGATCCTAAGAGATGCTTAAAAAAATCTATTTGGGTGTTTGTTGTAGCATACAAATAACGCATTGGGGAGGGCGTCTAGTTGGGGTGGGATATGTATGAATGAGAGTAAGTGTGAAACCACTCAAAAATAGTCAATAGTGCACATCCACGAGGCATTAGCATGCACAAGCGATCCCCGAAGCTCAATAGGAAAGATGTCATCCCATTACCGATAAGGTTAATATGCATCCTTACAAGAAGAAATAGGGACTGTAATCGTTCCCCATAGAAGACTTCATCTATCCATGCTTGAAGCACATAAACATAAATATTTATCCTAAAACTAGAACCTAAAATTTCTTAACAGAATAATGTATAAAATGTTGTACATGTGGAAGGTCATATATCTGACAAACTAGTGATAACCATGCATGTTAGCATCGCTGAGAACAAGAAACACAAGGAAATAATTCCACATTCATATTGCTTGCATCTGCAAATATCATCGAATAGCAACCGACTAAAATGGTGGCTTGTCCAATCCTTCTCATAACTATGATCTAAGTAGGACCTTAGCATTTAGTGGCATACAGGACCTACTTCATGAGGGGGGATAGTAGCTCATGCCCCTTTAACCTTTCGCAATGGTAGTAGTAATGAGTTCATCCCAATATAGTTGTTCATCATCCTTATGGAAGATAGTCTTCTGCTTCTGTGTTGTTGCCATAGCTCTCTAACTATAAGTAGAAGTTGCTGGCAATACTCGTTTACATGGGATGGATCGTGCTCGTCCTCCCTAGAGTCTACTCATCCATGGTTTTAATGTATCGTGTAAGCGACATACTACATAAAAAATATTAACTTAATCTAAAATTAGTAAAACCGTTAGTTTAAAAATCTTACCAAGTTTCCATTGTGTACCTATTTTAAATAGGTCCACAACTCTAACTTGTTTTCATTGTGTACATGCTTTCATGTACACAACGGAAACAAGTTTCGTTCGTTGAGAATAAATGCACAACAGTTGTTTTTGTAGGATTTATGAAACTTGCAAAAAAAATGAATGGAGTTCCGATGAGTTCACTTGAACTAAGATTTGAAAGAAAAAAAAATGTTGCTAGCGGGGGAGACATAAGGGGAGCGAGAAATATTAGCTTAGATGATAAAAGATGCTTGTCAGAGAGGGAAAGTGACATTAAGACGAGGGAGGTGGGTAGGGGACATGAAAGTATTTTTCGTAGGTTGGGGTGTTTAAATAGCATTCAGGGGATGGGAGTAGCAATGCCCATATTTTAGTCTGAAAACAATTGACAAAACATTAAGCTCATTGGAGCAAGACATAGCCGAAAACAGACATTGTGCTAGGGCTTTAAGGGAGGGAATTGCTGTTCTGAACTTACGTTTTGTTATTCTCACCCTCCGTGATTTAAATTTTTTCTTTTCAAAATGCCCTTTCAATGGAAATATGTTTCCATAGTTACGAAAATGTATTTTCGTTTTCTTTTCTCACTCATATATACATATATATGAAAATATAATTTTTTTGTACATTTTAACAACAAAAAATTTTTTGTTTTGATTTTTTTTGCTTCCCTATACTATAACCAAAACCAAAATGTGATTATGTTTTTAACGGAATTGTGATTCTATTGTGTCCCTAACACAACAAAATAATGATTCCATTAAAAAATTGGGAAGGAGGTGGGTAAAGGGAAGTGGTGAAGGGAAGAGAGGAGGGGTAATTTTGTTCCTTTACATTCTTTAGAAAAAGCTGAGGGTGAGAATAACAACACCCGGGCTTTAATATGACCCAAAGTCAATTTTGAGAGGGAAACGGCCCAAGTTGAATTCGTTTTTAAGGAATTATGTCTCTAGTCCAAATTGAAAAACAGTCGTAGTTGAGTGAAGGTATTTCCTGTTTTGGTATTGAGTGAAGGTATTTTCAAAAGAACTTTTGGAGACTACTTCATATTAAATAGGGATATTAGAATTGTCACCGTAATTGTTACATGTTCCTGTCGGTTCAAATATGTTTTTTTTTTAACATTTCACTTTCCAATGTCAAAATAAAGGCTTGTTTTTTTATCCCTAATAACTATTTGATTTTGTTATTGGTATCTAATAAAAAACAATATTTTTGTCATGTTTTTTTAGTCCCAAATAAAATTTATTAGGAAGTAATATTTGCTAATTTATTAGGAAGTAACGTAAAATTCGCTAATTTATCATGGACTAATAAAATAAATATTAATGATCAGAAAAAAAAATTATTGTTTTATTAGAAAGTAAAAATTTACTAAGAAACATACACAAAAATTAAATGTTTATTATGAACAAAAATATATTTAAACTTAAAATAAAATTCAAAGGGTGAATTTTTGCAATAGGGATGATATTTGTGTGGGTTTTGATAGGATACAAAAGGACCCGTTTCTATACATATATATCAGTTCACATGACAGAGGATGATTCTTAATGCAATGTAAAGGTTATTGTCTTCTTACTTATAAGTCACAGTTCAGATCTTAATAATAACCCCTTTGCTTATGGGAACAATGAATATTTGTGTGCATGAACCTACATATATTTATTATTTATTTTTTCTAAAATATTGCGGGCTTGAACTTAGAACAATGTATGACACGGCAACATGTGCATATTACTAAAATATAAACCTTATTAGGTGATAGCTTTGTGTCCTGTGTCACCCTTTGTGTTATTACTTGAACAATGAATTAATATATAGTGAACACTGCTGAAATGCTTTAACAAGCTTTTTCTTTTTTGGTTCCCAAGTATTATGTTGATTTGTTTATGCAGATATATCTCTCAAGCAAAGCACTAGGATGGAGAGCCACCTTACTAGCTATCTTTAAATAGATAATGCTTTTAATATATTCTCATGAAGCATTAATCCAAATTAGAAAGAAGAGAGAAGATTTCGTACTTCAAATTTAAGAGAAAATCAAAATATAGTGAACATATAAGAAAATTGTTTTTAGATTTTTTTTCTTTATTTTATTTACAGCCAAATATAAGAAAGTTCCCCCCTCTTCTCTATTTTGTCTCTCTATCTAAATATAGTGAACATATATCTTCATCTCACAGTGAATTTGCATGAATGTTTCCTCTTATTATATCACTGTCAGTCACAGGAAAAGGTTCAATGCTTTTTTTTTTTTTTATATATAAAAAAAATGATCTTTACGCGTACACTTTATGCATATATCGCATCTCTTGAAGTGTCTTACATACAATTTGCCATTGATTATGATATTAAATTTGGGTCCTTAAATCAGGATTTAAATAATATTAGTAAACAAAAAAATGACATAAATAAATGGTTATTATTTATCCTGTCTAAAATATTTTGAGCTTGAACCTACAAGAATAATGTATTTGTCATGGCAATATTGATAAAATATTTACAGCATCTATAGAACATGTGGCAATTTTGATATATC
>PYAF01004762.1:911705-934484 GCA_007407185.1 Glycine tomentella
AATTACAAAGGGAAAGACTATTTTTCCTTACCGATTATAATGAAATACAAAGCATATGTTGGAAGATATAAAGTTTGATAAAATAGAGAAAATTTAAGTATTTATACGTTAGAAGTGCTTACTTTATTAAGTCTAGACTTTTTGGACAACACCTCCCTAACATAAACACTAGTTAGACTAACCGCACTCTTGTATTGGGCTCTCAGCCTCTCTCACTTTACAAATGTCATGACTCTCTCTAGTAACTTTAAAGATTTCAGCAGCAGAAAGAAAAAAACATAATAAATTTGTGAAACAGACCCATTTGTGTAACTGAGTCCCACAAGCTCATTGTATCTTTTTCTCTCCAATGAAAAATTTTCAATTAACAGAATAGAGTTTCCCACTTTACAAATTAATTGGTATTAGAGCTAATGGTTTAAGAATTTGTTCCAATTATGATCATCACTTGGTTGCCTCAATTTTAAGGGATTTGGCTTAAGTGTGATATTTATTTATTTATTTATTTTAAAATGAGGAGTTATAATTATTAATAAAAAATTAAAAATACTTAGTTATTTATTACCATAAATATATTTTTAGTCTCTCTATTTGTGGTTCAATTTTGTGAATTCCATCCCCAATTTCTTTTTCGCAAAATTGATCTCTCTATTATTTTATTAGTATAATTTGGGTCACCTTTTAACTTAGCATATGATATTTAATGAAAATATATGTGACTCTAACGCATGATTATGTGATCATGAACACATGCATATTGATATGACACTCTTTTATATTATCATATTAACATTCCTATTAAATATTAGATGTTTAATTAAGGGATGAACCAAAGTTTATAATTAAAATAGTTGATGACAAAATTACAAAAAAAAAATGAATGGATGAAATTTATAAAATAAAGAAAATAGCGAGACAAAAATTCAATTAAGCATAATCTATTATGTATGTACACGGATTTTATAATCTCAAATATTATATTTATAGCATGTTTGGAAATTGGTTGAAAATGAAAGAATTATATTTAGAATGTGGAAACTATCTGCATGTTTGGTTCAACGTCTTCTCCCTCAAACTTGTGTTGATGTAAGTTTTGGAAGCTACAAAGAGTAAGAATGTAACTTTGGGCTAGAAGTGACTTGATTTAGACTATCCACACATTCTTCAATTTTAACCAAGTAGATACTACAGTTATTAGTTTCTAAAAATCACATTCAAAACGTGAAAATTAAGTCCAAAACATAAGATCAAACACAATATTAATCTTCACCTAAACTTTGCCAAACCAAGCTTTTGAGAATGAAATTAGTTGAAACTGTTGAACTAAAGATGATTATGATACAATGAAAGCTGTAATTTATAGATCTGGTTATGTTAACTATCTCTAGCTAGCTTTCTAACTGACTACTAACAATCTATATATATCTCTGTTATAGGATAACTTTGCTCCATAACAAAAGAAATTGTATTGAAATTGATGATACATTTTATAATTTGTCTCTATGAATTGCATGTTGCTTCCTTCGCCAGTGAGTAGAATGAAATACGCAAGAATCCAATAGTCATCATCCATCCATGACGTTTAAAAGCATTTCAAATTTTTAATTTATTCATATATCCATACGTACGTAGTAGAATTAAAAATGAAGTAAACAACTCCATACAATTTTATATAGTCTAAAACTTATTTGATGATTGTAAGAATCACCCCACCTCATTGCTTCTAACAAAGTAGGAACCAAAGTGAACCCACCAACAAATAGTAGCACTGGGATTTCCTTTGTAAAGTCATTTACGGGGCAACTTCTGGAGTATAGAAAATGACCCGTTTTTTGTGGACCAAAAAATAAGAGAGAATGACCTTTTGATTTGTCTTCTTCTACAAGGCCTTCATTCCCTTTCGTACACATGGCTATTTTTCTTTGTTGGTGGCTTTTGATAATGATTGCATAAAGACGGTTCATTAGTGCTGCACTGAAGGGTATCCCAATCGAATCAGATATGCCGAGATCGTTCACAAACATGTATATATTTGTTGTATCATTATGACTCCCATTTTGTTCCTTGATTACAACCCTTGTTGTTTTCACTATCCCAGCAACTAGCATATATGTGATGTTGATTCTTTTTAAAAATGGAAAAACATATATATATATATATATATATATATATATATATATATATATAAATTATCACTATGTACCCATTTCGATCGACATTTAGTTTTTACTGAAATTGTCATCTTTTTCAATACTTAACTAAGAGCATATTTTTGTTCTCTTGATATATAATTTCACTTCTAAAAATGTACACTTACTTTTTAATGCCTAGAAAAGACTTTCCTACACTTGATAGACGAAAATTAATAGAATACTGTTTATGGCTAACTTTTACAAGCAATATAAAAATGTATTATTTTGGAATAATTTGAAAATTATAATCAATTTCCTTAAGGGGTGAGTCTAGTATAGTGCTTGGTTAATTAAAGAAATGAAGGGGAAAAAAGAATATAGAAAAAGAAGAAATGGAAATACAAAAAGAACAAAATAGACCAAGAATTAGAAAAATTAAATAATAAAATAAATTCCAAAAGGTTGACCTCTTATTAATATGTTATTGCAAGCTAGTATTTGACATGTTATGCTTTAAAGAGAATTGTACAAGAGAAATGTAAGACATTCTTTAACACACTGTATCTTCTCACAAACTTGGTGTGTTGCTAAGTTACACTCTCATTGAGTATTCTAATTAAAAAAAAAATATTTTGATTTGTTGATTTGTCCTCTATTCACTCTTTCTCCATTTTTTGTATACTTTTTTTTCTTTTTACTTCATGCATTCTCCATTCGCCCTTACATGTAATATATCTCTTGATTACTGTGTCCTCATTTCAAATATTGTTTGACCAACAGGATTCAAATCTTTATGCTAATTAATCACAGCTGTCCACCAAAATCAGTGAGTCGTAGTACGTAATGCAGGGTTGTACCTAAATATGCATGATCACCATGTGAAGAAAAAAGGTGAGATGTGGATATTATTATTTGGGTTGAGTAAAAGGCTTGGCAACAAAATGAAAAAAACAGATAACTTCATAAAGAAAGGTCATATCCATCCAGCAGACAAGCAAATTATGATGGAAGGTAATACTGCCAGTGTTTGGCTGATTTCGTAGGTCAAGATAAAAATTAGGGTTAATTATGTTTTTTGTTTATAATTTTTTTAAACTTTTTTAGTCTTTAAATACTTTTTTTTACCGTTTTTAGTATATACTTTTTCTTTTATTAATTTTATCCTGTGTCAAGTTTTTTTTTTTTATCAACTTTGCTTCAATTAATAACATTAATTGTCAATATAATAGTCAAATTAATTAGAAGTTCAATCACTTGCTACACTATTAAAGAGTCTGTCAAACATATGACTGTGAACATAATTGTTATTTAACAGTAAAAATGAAAATTGTTAATAAAAAAACCAAAAAACTTTAAGAATTTTATTTACGGACTAAAATTGAAATTTGTAAAAATTTAATTGCCAACAAAAAAATTAACCCTAAAAATAATAAAATTGTCAAACACACTATTGTCTATAGGGTGAAATATATTTTCTATCTGTAATTTAACATTTTTTTTATTTTTGATTCTTATAAGTTTATTTTTTTAATTTTAGTTCTTATAAGATTGTAATTTATAATTTGGGTCTTGTGAGATATTTTATTTATTTTTAATTTATTTTTAGTTAATGTAAGTTTCTATTTTTTTAAATTTTGGTCTCTATAAAATATTTAAACCTTGTCTATATTTCAAAAGTTATCATTTTTTTTTACATATTTCAAAAGTTATTCTTGCTTCTTTTTTTTAAATAGGCAAATATTTATATTAATAGAAAGCACCAGAGGTGCTAAGTTACATAGGATAGGATACTCCGATACTGTCTTCCAGCGCTAACAAATAGACACTGAATAACTACCAACAAATCACCCAGGCACCCTTCAAAACAAACTACAAAGTAAAGCACAATCCTTTAGAATCTTGCTATATACTGCAATATAGAACATATAATAAGATGCCAAAGATATAGAACATGTAATAAGATGCGAAAGATACAGAACATATAATAAGATGCCAAAGATTGCACAAGCACCTGCGTACAAGAAAACAGATCCCCAAACATTCCATAAGCCCTCGACCTGCATAAACTTCTCCAACACCAACAGTACCTAGGAACAACACTCAACAAGCACCAACACCCAAGTTACAGAACAGTATGCCCAGAAAATATTCTTGCTTGCTACCCATAACAATGAATAAAGTGGATATTTTGATTTGTTATATACTTTTTGTAGATATCTTTATTTTTCAAAAATTTGTTGTGTATTTATCCTTTAGCTTTGTAACTTCCACATATATAGGAATAATATTTCCATCCATATCTTATAGACACTAACATAATATCTACAATTAGTAAAGTCAATATTCAATCAATAGATTAGGTGGGGACTGGAAATTTACCTACAAAATTTATTGAGTATGAGTACTAGTATATTATTAATCAATTTTAAAAATTAAAACATTGCATTTATGAATTATTTTAACTAATATCTTTTATTGATTTTACACCATAATGATGAGTATATAAATATCCAATGAGTATTTTTAATGTCAATTAAAATTGCTACATGCATAAATATGAGAGCAAATATTAATACTTTAATTTTTAAAAGCAGATATTAAGTCTAATACTTTAATATTTTATCTTTATCTAAATTCTGTCTATTGTGGTTCCTACTTCTACAAACCACCAACCCAACCCTCAACTAAATTTCCCCCCAACTTATCTATCCTTTAACTATGTAACTTCTGCAAACCTCTATCAGTTTTCATGTTTATTTTCTCTCTTTTCTTTTATATAATTTTTAATAAAATTATTATAAAAATCAACAAAGATATTATAAATGGCAGTATGTAATTACTAGATAATAACATAAAAACCTTTATATCACCTTTGTATATATATTATTTATTCTTTTTAAAATATTATCATTAAATACATATTATTCTCTTAAAGTTAATTTGACAAACTAAAATACATTATTAATTCATGATGATCTTCTCCATTTTACCTAATGACGTTGCACTGCAATTGATCAAAATACTGTAACGCAAGGTGGTAAAAAATGAGTTGTACAAAGGAAAGATTTGAAATCTCACAAACCTGTTGTACTCTGTCTCATTCGTGGGTTCCGGGTCCTTAGTTGAATTGTCATATTATTAGCACATTGTCTCCTTCAAACCCTACCAAATCACAGTTTAAATGGAAAACGTGGGTCCTGTGGTGAGTTCATGCAGTGTATGTGGGGATTGCTAATCATGTTTACCCATCAAAATCAAACATTCAATCTGTCCTCTTTTCAAGCTAAAACACGGTTTAGGTTTCGAGATTTGAACTTTGAAACTAATTAAACACAAGGAGGAGAAAAAGAAAAGGAAAAAAAATGTTAAGAGTAAGGATAGAGGTGGGAGCCGTGTAGATTTGGGCATGACCTGCACACTTAATTGGAAATGTTTTATACTGACCTAGGGTATAAAATTGAATGATCTAAAACCGGTATTAATAAATAAAGTGTGCTACATTCTTGTTCATTTCTTTTCCACTAATAAAGCATTGCTTTGTTACTTTTGTACCCTAGTTAAGAAATATTGCTTTGAGCACACAAAAAAAGGTCACGCCCTTGTGTGCAAGGTCAGTTTGTTTTTTGGTAATTAATTAAAATAAGATTTCTAATAGATAGAGGTGTTCTCATGTCCAAATTTATCGTGATCTAATCTGACCGAATTATATTTGTTTTAATTTTTTAAGAGTTTAGATCAAATTCAAATCAATCCAATTAAGACTCAATTATAAATAATGTAAAATCATCTTTTAATCCAACTCATGTCATATAATTAAATTAATTATTAATTTTTAGTTCATATAGTTTATTAAATTATTAAATTTAACCGCCTATAATTTTTTTCTTTTTTAAGTTATTATTTTTATCTCTATCTTGATTATGTTTATATTTTCTTATATTAATACAATATTTTATTTCTATCTAAAAATAAAGATATCATATTTGCATTAAAACTATTCATTTTATTGGTCAAATATTATCTTAATTTGATCTCTTCTAAGTGTATTTAGTCATTATATTTATAAAATTTTAGACAAAAACATTATTTTCCAAAAAAAAATATTTTTAACAAAATAAAAATATTTTAAAATATTTAACCTCAATTAACCCAATTCGACCCAATCCTTTTATAATCGATTGGTTTGATTGGGTCGAATTTATAAATAAAATTATAGAAACTTGACTCAACCTTGTAAAATTTTGATCAAGTTGAGTGTTGAATTTAGACAAACCCAACCTGATCCGACCCATGATCTCTTCTACGGTAATATATCATATAACAAGTTAGATCTCATGATGCAATCATTGGTGTGACTAATTGAGCATCAATTTATTTTTTATGTGTAAGATGATGAAATGAAATTTAAACTTAAGATTCTGTGTTAACTACTTAAATTTTTACTGAGATAAACATAGTAGATTAATTGTATGCTAAATTTGTCTAATATAAGTAATATATATATATATATATATATTTAAGTTTGGTGGACTGGAATATAAAAATAATAATAATAATAATAATTCAGCATGCATGAACATCATTTTTAATAAATACGATTAAGGGTAATTTAGGAAATATAATTCTTTTTTTGTATGAAATAAAAAATAAACAAACTTGACTAACATTTTTAATCAGTGTAAAGTTAGTTAATTTGTATATATATAGGTCTGAAAGAGTATATAAACGACAGTAATTGGAAGTTTTCAAATTTATTACAAATATCATTGGAAATTTGAAACACGATGAAATGAGATTATTTTTTGGTCAAAAGATGATATTAGATGTTGTATCATCAGGTCAATTTGGATGTATCGTAAACATAAAAATGAAAGTGATGAAAATAGCGAAGGAAACGCAAGAAAGCATGCAATTGCTACGGACAAAACTTAATACACCAAAATGACACAAAATCCCATCCATTAACTACTGTTATTCCATTCTTAATTCTCTCGCCCATGCAATGCTTATAAAAGTTAAAATAATTGTAGATAAACGACATTGACATGTTTTGTTTTATTCACTGATCATTTTTCATGTAAGACGTATCCAAATAATCCAAGAAAAGCTCAAAAGCCAACTACACTATGTACGAACTATAAGTGTGTCTTCCTATAGTTTTGAAAAGGACCAATATTCTTTAATCATATATTAGATGCATATCGAGCTACGCATAGCCTTCCTAGTAAAAACAAATCTTTTGTCTAGTTTATTTTGGGGAGAATGACAGTTTTGAAAGCGAGTTAGAGAAGTCACCATCTTAGGGTTTGCACGTCTGATTTATTTATAATTAATAAATTAATAAATGTCATCCCATAATTATATATATATATATATAACTAATCATAAAAAAATATTTATAATTTAATTATTACTAATTTAAATGATTAAATATTTAAAAAATATTTTTATTGAATTATTTTAATGAATAATTACTTAGTTCAAGTCTCTCTGTTTCCTCTTCAACATGCGTGTCCCTATATTTTAAAGTAAACACCGTACTACTTATGAGATGATGTACAGTTTGGGCCTATCTTCAGTTCGAAGATATCTTGTGATCAAAATGCTTGAACAACTAAAAGGCTATATTACCCTAAAAAATTAAAAAGGCTACTATATTATTTAATAATTTTAATTTTTTCATTTCTTTCAACATATATAATGTTCTTAAATGCAATTCAAATTCATCTTCTTTCATCAATATCTCTTACTTTTAGAGCAATATTTTTTCTTACCATTTTTATTTCCACAAAACCATTATGAAGTGCAGACCAGTATAAATCAACTTGAATGCTACACGACTAGGATAAGAATCTTGCGTTCTTTGAGCCTTGTTCGTTTCGCATGTTTTTGTTCAAATTGGTGATGCGAGCGCATTATTCTTATTTTTATTACTTTAGTGTTAGGTAAAAAAAATGTTTTAATCTAATTTTGTTATTATCTCTAACAAAGAGGACATTACTTGTTTTTTTAGAGGAAAGAGGACACTACTTCACGCCAATAAAAAAAATTGAAGTTTTTAAGCTATATATCAAGGTCATTCTTCAGCAAACGCTAAAGCACAATAATTAAACTTTCCTTCTACACAATCAAAAACAATTTCAAGCCTTCAAATTTGTTAAATATGACAAAAATTGAATAGGATTATGTTTATATTTTTCAACAATAAACAACGATGAAATATGACTTTTGGTGTGTGATATTTTTTAGTAATTCTTAAATCATGATTTAAATAAAAATTATATATAAGAAAAAACAAACTTTAATTTGTTCACATTAAGAAAATACTTATTATCTATTTACTTTTTTTTTCCATATCTCTTCTATGCCTATATATCTGTCTTCATTTTCATTTTTCATCAAACCATTAATCACCTTTATCTTTTTTCTTTCTATCTTTTCTCTATAATTTTGATCTCTCTTGTCTTTCCACCACAATCCGACCTCATTTAAATATACAATTAATACCATTATTCATTCCCTTTAAATTATAGTTTAGAAATTTGCAAACAGAAAAGAAAACCAAACATTCAAACCTGTTAGTATTTAGTATTAAAGACGAAACAGAGTTTGCTGTAAGCAAAATAACTTTCCTTTCTTCAAAAAAGAAATTTTTTGAGTTGACAAACTAATAAAAGGAAATTAATACTAAATTCACAATATTTGAGTGTGTTTGAATTAACAGTAAGTTAAATTTATAATAATTTTTGAAAGCAATAAATAGTTGATTTTGTAGTGAACTTATCATGCTTTTATCTAATTACTGCTTCTAAATATCATGATGAGTTTAACCCAAAGTCAATCCAAACACAGCTGTACAAATAAATTAAATTTTGTTGAACTTAACTTTTGATGTAATATAGATAGAGTTGTCTACCTTCAACGGAAAAGAAAAAAAGAAATAACTTTGAGGTAAACTTCATTCAATTCAACTAAAAAAACTATTAGTAGGTGCAACTTTTTAAAACAAGTAAATTTCAATTTAGAAGATAGTCACAATCTAAATTGATCATGAGTCAGCAGTGGGAACTGTGGAGAATCAAATTTTTGGCGTTTAGCGCAGGTTAAGTTCTGACGCGAGTTATCTTGAATAATTATTATTATAAGTGCTGCATTGTGTGCAACAGCTTTCAGGCAAAGCTGCTTTCAGTTTAATCTCTATGTCTCAACCTTACATCTAAAACATTATCGAATGTCAGATGCCAGATTCTCACATCCCATCCACATCTCCATGCACTTGTCACTCACAACACAACACAGCAAAAGCTACTTTTTCATCACAACACCCAAAACAAATTTTGAACTTGCCCATTAGGTACAAAAGAGAGAGGGAGACAAAAGTGCTATATATATATATATATATATATATATATATATATATATATGTAACAATTGGTATAGAAAATGAGATTTGGATTCGAATGTTTCCCCAAGCAAATTAAATTAAATTAAAAAAAAAAAAAAAGATAAGCCCTCCTCAAAATTATCATAAAGCAACCACTCACAAGCCTCCAACCCCATTGATCCTACCCAACAAACAAAATCCCAATGTCATAATTGGTGTCATTTCATTTCTCCAGTGTGTGGTGTCTTTTTTCTTAGCAAATGTCATCTTTGTTGTTCCCATTTCCATTCACCAAGAGCCCTTTGCTTTCTTCATCTCTCTCATTTTCCTTATTCCTAAGCCCATTGCAACTACCCATTTCAATCTTAGTGAGCTTCTCAGCCTTCAAAGCCTCAGCTTCCCAATCTGTCCTCACCAACACAACATAGAGGATTGACACAGCACATGCCACCTGAGCCGACAGAAGCCCAAACCAAAGCCCACTGAACCCAACCTTGAACCAAAAGGCCAGGCCCACAGCCACTGGGGTGCCCACAAAATAGAATGAGCCTAGGTTTATGTGGGCCCCAATACCAGGTCGGGCCGTGCCACGAAGGATCCCACAGCCCGTGGTTTGTGGACAGTTCCCTAGCTCACACAGGCCCATAATCGGCATGACTGATGCAACCAAGGCTTTCACGGGCTCGTCGTTGGTGAAAAGCCCAGCCCATCTTTGACCTAATATCACAGTCCATGTCACATTGATGAAGCCTATCACAAAAGCACATCCTAAGGCAACCATTGCTGCTAGTTTTGCCTTGTATGGTTTCCCAGCTCCAAGCTCATTCCCTACCTGCATTAATTGCATTGAATGTGAAATTCTTTAGTGTATGTTTGGATTTCAGTTAAAAATAAATAAAAGTTTTTTTACTTTTAAAACAACAAATTTTTCTTTATTTGTTTTATACTAATTCACAATTGTATTTTGTAACTCTAATATACAAGCATAGCCTTATTCTAAGTGCTTCATGGCAAATTTCACGTAGATATAATTCAAATTGTACATCATACCAATGTTATGTGCAAGTTAACTTTTGGTGCAGCAAACAGAAATATACCAAGATACGTTATCAAGTACACCAACTAGTTTGATGGGTCCCACCAGAGAGTAGAGTCCATTGGCGATTTGATGGTTAAATTATTTGGGCAAATGGAAATCTATGATGGACCTTGTATGAAAGCCTAGCAGAAATGCACTTACTTAGAAGTAATTAATTAATTTAGTTCTGGTCACATTGCAAGTGTGACCTAACTGGGTCCATGTACTTGACGCAATCATGCAACAAATATATACCTCAGCAAACAGAAATCAAGGGGGTTCACGTTTAGCCCAAAAAGAAGAAAAAGACGAGACATTCAGGGTGTAAACTGTAAAGAAAAATAGCAGTACATAACCTACACACGTGTATTTAGCATCTGATCAGATAGAGAGATAGGGAAAACACCTACGGTTGTCACTAATTTCTCATGATCTCTAACAAATCATTAAAACAGGGGGAAAAAATAAAAAATATCCAACCTACTACTACAGCTATCTTCCTCTTCATCGTCATCATCATTATTTATCAACACCATCATCATGATTCCAACCTATTTTTATAGACCTTCTTTAACAAATCAATAATATTGTGAAAAAATAAAAATAAAAAATCAAACTTGATATTATTTATTGTATCTTTTATGTTCTTGCCTAAAGGTTAAAGCTATGCTTGGTGGTCTGTTTAGGATTGTTTTCACGACAAAAGTTAAAATGCACATGTGGATGAAGACAATTTAATGCTTTCCCGATATGTTTTGTCAAAGAAAATGTAAAGCATCTATATAAAGAAACATGTGTATAGCTCAATCAATACTATGTTTTAAGGGTTTAGATAAACAAAAAATAGAAAGAATATTATGAAAGAATAAAAGCAAGCCAAGTATTTTGGAAGCAATCATGGGTTATATATACACTTTTCTAGTATAATCCAATAAATAAATAAATAATAAACAAAAAAAATCAAAATATGCCTAGTATTTACTTCCATTTTTGCAAAATAAAGCAATTACACAAAAAGTAAGCTAATAGATCAACCTATCATAGTACTAGTATAGTATTTACTACCATTTATGATAGGCCAGATAGATTAAATTTAAAACCAAATAAGAAATTGCAAATCTGAATTTATCCCCTGCTGCTTTGACTTCAAACCCCATTCCACATAAGCCAACTTGCTAAAAGTAAATGGTTCCTTCCTGCTCTCAAGTTCTAACACCAAATCACACAGACACAAAAAGTGGGAAAAAAACAAACCAGCCAAGCTACCTGCACTCTGCGCACCACTCTCTAGTCCCTATCTTCCCCTCTCTCAACCAACAACCCAACTGGTTAAAAACGGTAAAAAAATGAACTGAACATGGTCAAAAAAGTCTTCCTATCCTCTTTGGGAACATTATGTTATTTAAATAGGACAATGATAACTGAATACTTATATATTTCATTTTTCTCGCTTATTGCTGATGATATTATATCACCTATCTAATGCGGTTAAGTTTGTAAAGTTTGTACACACTTACGCAGTCACTGTATTTATAACAGTCAAATAAAGATCAAACAATTCAAATTTTAAATGGACGTTTTGACCCTAAGTTTTAAAAAAATATGAAACATCGTATCAAATCATCATCAGATAATTCTAAAGCTATGATTGGTTTTCCATCTTGGGAGCTCCAAAACAAGTTTGGATGATAAACTCATTTTGGTGACATCTGTAACTACCTCCAAAAGTATGTATGCACCTAAAAAATTTGTCCGAAAATTCAGTTTTGCAAAACTAAGACTTAAGTTGTTTTTATAAATTCAATTTACAAATTTTAATCAAAACATTCGCTGAATAGATGAATACGTGTGAACAAGTGAAAGTTTGACTAGATACCTCTCCCTAGGTATAGGGAGAGTATCCATGAATATTTTGAACAAAATAATGAATGCAATAGTGTAGTATATAGTACAGTAGAGAGAGAGAGAGAGAGAGAGAGAGAGAGAGAGAGACTCACCCTAGCAGAAACACAGCCTGCAAGTGCCATTGGGACAGTGTACATCATGCTAGTTGTCTGAATGAGAATACCAGTGGCAGCCACAGCCAGTGTTGGACGTGGCAAGTACCCAGCCAGCACAGTCACAATCTCGTACCACCACCACTCCAAACATATCATAAGGCAGCTAGGCACAGCAAACCCCATCAACTGCCCCAACCCAGAACACATCACTCCCCTTCCACCACACCGCCACTTCAGCACCACCTCCCTCTTCCTGCACACACACACATACCCTGCCATCAGCACCACCATGTTTAGATTAGTCATCACTGAAGCCATGGCCACCCCTGGCACCCCAAGCCCCATCACCACCACCAAAAGATAGTTCAATGGTACATGGAACAAAACAGCCACAAGGGAGCAATACATCATAGGTTTGGTAACTTTTTGTGACCTCAAAAACACCCTTAAGGGTTGTAGCAAGGTGTTTGTTAAAAGGTCTGGCAGAGAGTAGAAGCAGTAGAGTGATGCCATTCCTGTGATGGCACTGTCTTGGCCCATGAAAAGCATGATCCTTTCGAGGTTCAGCCATAGGAGGCTTATGGGGACTATTGCCATGAGGAGGATGAGGACCATGCGTTGGAGAGAGAGAGAGAGAAGGTCCCAGTTTTTGCTACCATAGGCTTGGCTGCACACGGGTTCTAGGCCTGCTGCAAGACCCACAAGAACAGAGTACCCTGTTATGTTGGTGAAGCCTATGGAAAGTGCACCACCTGCTAGCTCTAGGCTTCCAAGCCTACCCAAAAAGAGAACAGAAACCACCGCCCTCACAAACACCAACATGTTCATAGCTGTGATGGGTAGAGCCATGCCCCACAGCTCCTTCATCTCTTCCATCACCTACTTGGCAACACAACATCACATGACTAAAACACATAAGGAAAAAAAAAAAAAAAACTCATTTTTAAAACAATAGTCTTTTTCTTTTTACTGGCATCAATGATTTAAATTGTTGTTAGTCACAATAGTTTTGTCATGTTTATCATGTTCTTTGATATTGTGGGAAATTACATACACACAAATGTGGTAAGTCTATGTGATCACCACAGGTTGTTTTGCAGTAGCAGACACTCCAAAAAACCTTAATGTTGTGAACGAAATCACGCGAACCGGTTTTTAAAAAACCTTGACTTGATTTTAGCATCATGGTAGAGTATCTCTAAAAGAAACTACTCTTTTTCTCTTACAAAATGTGTTTCCAAAGAGAAGTAGCAACATGAGTTTACCTGAGAGGTTGTGGGGAATTTGTGGGAAAAGAAATCATGGTCCTTGTTATCTCCCATTCTTCTTGACCAATATATGTATGTGTTGTTCTGCAAAAGGGTGGTGAATCAAACAGTGTTTAAAGAACTTAGAAGAGAAGAAATACTACTTTTGACAACACCTATTGAGCAATAGTAGTAGTGGCTTCATATAATATAGGGGAGAGTGAAGAAAGAAAAGGAGATGAAAACAAAATAAAAATAGGGTCTACAATGTTTCATTATCATATCTATCTATTATCCCATGATAGCAAGAATGAGAAAAGGGCATGCTGTATGTAACAACCAAACCAACCTTTTTATTCTCCTCCTTATGCTCCTTCTCTCTAAAAACTGCAAAAAAGGGGTGAGGCAAAGGGTGTGTGACCAGAAAGAAATGCTATGAGAGAAAAGGGGGGCACTTAAGTAGAGCAACCAACATAAACAGTGTGGTATAGTATGGCTCAAATACGTGAAAAAAGTTTCAGTCTTTACCTAATTACAACTATTTGCCAAAGGTGTAAACAGAATTAAACATGAAACGTAAGGTCAATAATAATAATACAGTTCTAACAGAATAGTAATAATAAGAATAATAATATGCGGTTCTAGCTTGCTTTTGATGTAACAGATCATTTGGTGATGTGTGAGTGTAACTCTTAATATATATCGGGAAAGAGGGAAGTGGATACAAACTTGTTAGTGTGTTTTTGGGAATCAATTAGGAACCCCGTTTCACATTTTCCAAAGTAATTTCCCACTTTTCAAAGCTATAAACGTGATCGGAGCAAATTCAAGCTTTTACGTAAATGTAACTTAAATACAAACGTAACCTTATTTGTGGCGGCGTCCGAGAGTGCCTAAGGTTTAGAGAGAAAGAAAGTGAGATATGAATACTATTAAGAGAGAAAGTGACAGGTTGAGAGGGAGAGGAAGGGGTTTTAAAACTTTATTATTATTATTATCATAAATATATTGTAGCAGCAAAAGTGAGTTTTTAGTAACAGTCAATGCACACTCATATGAAGGAAGGAAGAGAAAAACGGTAGAAAGAGTGAGAAAGATTTGGTAACGGTGGATTGTTGTCTTTTTAATTTTTTTTCTTTATACGTTTAGTTACTGATAGTCCTGATTTTGACCAAAGAATTTTAATCAGAATTATATTTAAAATAAAGTAATCTATATTTTTATTTTTTTAAATAAGTTAACAATAACTTTTATATAAAATTTTAAGAATTTAATTTAAATATATTCAGATTATAATTGTCATGTATAATACAATTTTTTTTTTTGTTTTTAGTAACTATTTTAACAATGTAAGAGCGTCTATAGTGATTTTTAATAATTGATAATATAAAAATCTTGAATCTGATTCCTCTTAAATAAGAAGAGTGAGATAAAGTTCAATGACAAATATTAATTAAAATAATTTGATATTGTAACTAGTTGTTGATTGTTTAACAATGTTTGGTGACTATATTTTGTTTTCTAAAGTGCATTTTTTTTCATTTTAGAGGAGAGAAAAATCTAAAGAAATTATATTACTAATGTTAAAATTAGACTCAATTTCTTTAACAAAATTGTATTACTAATATTAATTAAAAAATTTAAACAAACACAAATTATATAGGTAATAGTTGCTACTGAACACTTGCTCAATTTCTTTAACTTGGACCATAATCAGAATATAATTTGAAGTACTTTTACTAGAACATATATACTAACTTACATATTAACATTATGTGTTCTAAGACTAACTACAAGGGTTCAAACATATGATTCTTGTGGTGTGATTCTTTTGTGAGTGTATAGTAAATGTTAATTGATAGTTTGTTAATGAAAAATATTTAATTCACAATTTCTCTTTCAATTATCAAGATAATCTAATAACTCATACTAAAGTTTTTTTTTCTTATATAGTCACACTCAAGTTATAGTTTGACATAGTAATTGATTCAAATGATCAAATGGTCTACTAATCAATGGTTTTCTCTAGCATCAAAATTTGTGATGATAAAGTATCTCTTCAATGAAAATGTGTGGATCTTGAGACGTGGTGTTAATTAGTGTGTGTTTGGTTAGAACACAAAATCGATTTTGGGACAAAAACCGTGGTGTGATGGTGAATTTTGAAAAACAACTGTATTGTTTTGGTTCTATCAAAAAGTAGGCCACGATTTTTTTTCACCATGCCGCCACCCCAAACACGAACTAAATATTGTCACATGTAAGACTTTGTTAAGACAAAAATTACTTAGTCCCACAATAGTAACGATATGATTAGTAATAATAGGTAATAAGGTGGTGTCATTTCTTATAAGCTTAAACGATTGGGAGAATTGGGTCATTAGATTATTTGATCAGTGGGCAAGTTAAGTGTTGGACCTTGTTATTTCTCATAATGGTAGAGCTAAGCTTTACAATTTTTTTAAAAAATGTGATTTAAAATCAAAAGTTTAGCTTTATTCAACAAGGCTTTCATTAGTTGAAATTAGGAATTAACGCTTTCATACATTTTGTTCAAAAACTTTTCATTATAAATAGCTGGAATTTTTTACATTAAAAAATAGTTGGATTTTCTTGTGATGGATTTGGATAAAAAAAACATAATAATGATTGAATCCAGTGATAAAAATAATCACATGTTTGTATGGAAAAATACATTTCAAATTTTAGATAGAATAATAACTAATAGAATTTCTTTTGTAAGAGTTAATTTTACTTTAAATAAACAATGATTTTTTTCTTCAAAATGTAATATTAAATATTTAGAACCTTTATTAAAATAAGCTTTATTGTGTAATTACTTTTTAAAGAATATTTGCCTATTTTTATTGTCAATTTATAATCGGTTAAAAAAACATTTTTATGATCCTTAGGAAAAAGTTTAACATCTTTTATTCATCCATATCGTAAAGATTGTACCCCTAGACTCTCCATAGTCTTTTTTGTGATTATGATTTCGAGGATCCAACTATAACCCACCACCAGGCTTTAATAAAGTTAGCTCTGTGAACATATTTGTGGATAGATATAACAATATAATTAAAAATTTATTGGTTTTTTTTAATGATTATCTATCTTTCAAAATAATAGATAACCAATTAAAAGAAAAATTATGTTTAAATTATAATACTTAATATTATTTATATATTTCAATTATAGTTTATAATAAAAATTCCTATTTATTAACTATTGTTTTAAAAATAGTGATTCACACGTTTCATTTTTTTTCTTTATTCAAACAAATTCTTGAATTTAAACTTCATGGATAGAAAAAATATTTCTGAACACATATTAATGATTAATTATTAACAAAGTCATTAATGCTTCATATAAATAAGAAAAATGCTAAAAGCACAATCTTTAAGGAATTCTTTTAAACACACTCTTAAGATTTAAATTCATTAAAATATACAAAATCTCATATTTGGTAAATCTCATATTTTATTTAATAAATATCTTTTAATTTTATAGTTTTAAATAAATTTTTATTTAAAAGAATGTGTTAAAATATGTTCCGATAACATTCTTTAGTAATAACATTGAAATTTTCTCTCAAAAGTAAAAGCAGAACAATTTTTTATTCGTAAAAGAATAACAATTTATGTCTGGATAATTTGTTTTCTTATTTAATACGCTAGAGTATACTACTAATAAAGTTTTTTATTTTCCATTTTAAAGGTATTTCTACTTTGGGCACTCCAAACGTAAGTGTTTCTATATTCTGGCCAAAATTATGTTTCAACTTTCAATCGGATAAAAAATTGTTATTTTTCAAAAGAATAATTTCTCTTTTTGCTGAAAGCATTTTTAGAGCAACACAATTGATTTGCTTGTACAATCGGCATACGTTATTGATAAGGATCTTTATTGATGCATCAATCTTTCGATTATCCATAATAGGGCTTCAGTGTCCAAGAAGTGAAGAATCATTGTTTTTTTTAGGGTGTGAAGAATATCGTTTGTTGTTTACAATAATGTTACGAAAAATTACAATTCTTTTTTTAACTCAATCACGAGAATTTTGAAAAAAGATACGTAAATTATGAAAAATTCTTCTATACTATCTTTGATTGTCATAAATAAAAAAATATTATGGAAAATTACAAATTCTTTTTATTTTTTAACTTAATCACAAGAATTTAACAAAGACATATACATTATGAACATAAACGGTCAATTTTAAAGTTGAACAGTCTTGAACTTCATAATATAAAAGAGCTTGCATGAATAGTTGTGAAATTTGATCTACTCATTGATCCGTCGAGGTAATGGATCAATGGTTTAATCGGTAGGCCACTAATTGGGTCAGTATGTATTAAAAATTTAAAATTATATGTATAAGTATATAACTAACATTATTTGAGTAAGAAAACTTCATCCATATTTCAAAATCCAAAATAACAATCGATAATAATTCAAAATTTTAATTATTTTTAAAACTTGGTCTGGTCAGATCGATCTAGCCAGGATTCGATAACCTACACAGTCGGGTTTGGCCAGGTCATCCCAAATCAATTGCATGATTGTTCCAATAATGAAATCGACCCGACGAAACCACTAGGTCTCGGTCCAACCGGCCAAACCAGACCGAGTTCAATAATACTGCTTATATGTTATTACATTATTTAATATTTTTTCTCACAAATATTATTTTTCAAATATAATTTTATTTGAACACAATCAGATGTTAAATATAAATATCTCTTCCAATAGGATTTCAAACTTAATTCATTACATTATGAGAGGTTAACATATTCTACTATATTCAACTTGGATAGTATTACATTATTTAGTTATTGCATGTGTCTGGGTAATGTATGGATCAAGACGAGTACATAAAATAGAAAACAAGGAAAAATAATAATTCAAACAAATTAAATTTAATTAGATAAGTTAATATTGACAAATATTTTGTTATTTTGTCAAATTGACCCAATTATACTTAGTCAAAATGCGAATCCAATTTGGTAGCCATATATAAATTTTGATTAGCATTTTGTAAAGTATTGAGTCAATTTTGAATCAAGAAAGTGTTGTTTGTACATCCATCAGCCAACTTGACATGAAAATGTGCATCTAGGATATAAATCTAAACACACTACAAACTAAACCAACACTTCTTTAAGTTTTATAATTAAATTGTGTTATTTTATACATGTATGAAATATATAAATGTTTAGTATAATATTTTAATTTTAATTAAATTATTTACTTTAATCTAAGATTATAATTCAATATATGGGTTAGTTTGTTTAATTTTTTTTTAAAAAGTAATTTTTAAGAAATAGGTAGAATTTGCTTAAAAATAGAAATTTATTATTAAAAAAGGTATATCTATGATAATTAGTAAATATCAATATAATAATATATTCATTTTTTAGTGGTGTTTACAATTAAGTGTAACTTTGATAATTAATAAATAAGAAAACAACACATTTAATTTTGGATAACATAAGAATAACACATAAATAATTGGTTCATATATAATACTTCAAGGCATAATATTTTACTATTATATAATAATTTTTCACATTTCTTAATATGAATGTCTCTAAATAAGCTAATTGGTCAGACAAAGCTTATATCAAGGCCAATCAGGCCTAAAAAATAGGCCCGCAACAATTAATAGGCCCATACTTAAACGGTAAAATGATAAAGTAGGTTAAGTTAAACTTAAAATAACATTTGACTTTACATGTTCCATTTTCACTCCTAATCACCGAACTACAATAGTATTTTTTTTATTGCTCAAACAACAATATTATGATCAATGATCGTATAATAAATGACAATAAATTCATCTTTTGATTTAAAAAGAAGTAAAAGGGGAGACAAATGGATCACATGCTTGGTTCTGCCCTATCCTCTTTTGAATATCGAGAGGGTTCAATTTTTGTTTTATTTTCTTCCATATCAACTATTTTTTCTATGAATTCAGATTTGCTTTTAGAATTTCTTTTTTCTTCTTCTTTTTTCTATTTGATTCTGGAATCAGAATCGTCTAATATGACTAATCTTTAGTTCGTCTACTCCTATATATATAGTTTTTCCATTTATGATTTCTTTGACTTTATTTTTTATGAAATTTTAGTAGGCAAGAATTAGTTAAATAATAGAAAAAGAATACCTAAATCAAAAGAGATAATCATTAAATGAGAAATATAACTTATTAAAATTTGTAATTTTAAATAAATTAAAAGCTTAAATATCTATTTTTCTCTGTAATTTAGTTTCTTTTTGATTATAACCATTATAAAAAGTTTTTTTCATCCTTAAAACATTTTATATAACATTTTTCATTGTTAAAAATATTTTTTTTACTATTCAAAATGTTATCTAAAACGTTTTAAGTACGAAAAATAAAATAAACACATTTTTTAATAACTAAAACAAAAAACAATTATGAAAACAAAAATAAAAAATACACTAAATTACATAGACGAAAAAATATTTAAGCCTAAATTAAAATGTGAGAAAGAAATAGTGTGGTTAGCATTTTTCATAATGGAATAGGTACTTGTTGTCACTTTAGTTGCCCTAAATCAAAGTACTAGAAAAAATTGAATTTAATTAATTAATACATAAAAGCAAAAGTGCATGCAAATTTTAAAAAGATTAAATATTATTTTATATATATAAATATGAGTAAAACATTCAAGTAACCCCGTAGATATAAGTACCACTTAGAATTTTATAATTCAAGCATAAAGCATAAAGCCATCAAATACATATAGTAAACAAATAAAATGGATTCCACAAATTTCTGCCCTACGCACGTAAAATTAGTTATCATATCATTATTGTTTAAAAGATCAACAACATATGTTAATTTATATCATTTGTTTAAATGAAGTTCTTAGTCGTCGAAGGGGCAAGAAGTTATTTTATCCTGAACTTGTATGTAGCTATCAGAACATTTTCTACTTGTAAAAAATATTGTAACACACTAACAATTAATAGATTGACATATCATATGTAGTAGATTTACTAAATCTTTGGAGAAGTCGCTGATTCCTCCTATAGAACATATAGGGTTAGCATGGAGAGTCTTCAATTCGGGCATTTCAGGCAGATATGCGAAACAACCCTACATGCCAATGCAAAAGCGAATTTAACTTATTGGGTACGTTGACAAGACCTTCCTTTTGTATAAAGGTTTTGTGTTTAAAAATTACAGATTCCTCTTGTACATATATATAGACACACATTTATTATATTTTAGTAAATTCATTCTGCTCTTAATTTCGATTGAGAATCAACTATAAAATTATTAAGTGAGGTTTATTTAGATACATGATCTATATAAATTTTTTTTACATTATTAATCAATTAAAAGCCATTACAAATATACTTTGTAAAGTAATTATAGTATAAAAATTAACGATTTTAGCATGTATATAACAATCTATAATTAAATGGATATAGAAAACCATTACACTATTCTAACTAAATCCTTATAAAATTCGGTGTTTTTAACGTATAATGGTTAGAAAATAGGCGTTGAAAGACCAAGAAAAATTTGAGGAACACCCTATTGATAAAGAAAAGCAATCAGAATTAGATTCGCTATTAGCCACAATTTGATAATGATCTACGACATTATCTTTCATAGCAAAAGTTTACCTTTATTGATTACGATAATCATCATCATGATTGATGTCCCAGATTTTCACCATAAGGTTATTAGATGTATATTTTTGGCGTGTAGGTGGGTTTAGTTTAATTTAGTTAATATTTATGCATGGAAGGATTAAAAGAACAGGATTATGAAATTATAAACTCTCCAATACATAATTGATAGTTTAATTCTCTTAATTAGAATTATACCTTGAAATCAAAAGCTAGATATAATTAAGCCATATACGTACATTAATGTATTTGTTTAATTTCCGCCAATCTTTGTTCAATTCCTTTTTCTTCCTTTTAAAAAAAAAAGGACAAAGAAGGTGGCAATCTTGCATGCGTTATATATTGTACCGTAAATGAAATCATGTTGCGTCACACTTTTTTTATATTTTTATATAATGTAATTAATTAATAGACGCAGAAGGTGATCGATATTCCCACTATTTAAGTTACCTGTATGTTCTTTTAAAATTATAATAATAATCTTTAAACTTTCTTTTTCAACCATGACATTGTGAAGGATTATTCCAAAACAGTAGTAACTTAAGCATCAATTCGCTAGCTTACTAATGAAACTTTAATATTATTTATGAGTGTTTAAGCATGTTAGGTAGAGAATGGAACTTATGCTAACTAATTCCAAAAGAGCTATTGTAAAATATTGCGAACAAAGTAGATTTCAAATTACGTGCCCTGAAAGAGGGAAAGGCACAGCTTTATCCTCTTTGTCGAGATCGTAAAGATTATCATAATCTTAATATCATTGATATATGATGTCCACATGCATGTACAGAAGAAACACAGATATCGTTTCACGCTAGAATAATTAAATAAAATGCACATACTATTAATTAATTGACTGTACATAGTGAAAGAGTCGACCATCATGATTCTTGTCTATTTTATGTGGATGATATATTTATATCTATATATATATATATATATCAGAGTTATTATTAATAATGATTAATTACATAACTACTTAAAAAAGTTACTCTCTCGTAACTCAAATATAAGAAAAAAAATTCTCTTGTAATAAACTTAAATATAAATAAATTTTATTTATTTTATTTTATTTAGTGACGGTTTAAAAATATTTTTTCACTTAATTGTAATTCTAAAGCCACATCAATAATGATTTCAAATTAACTGACATTAACGTTTGTGCATGAATATTAATAATTTTTTTGTTAATATTAATCTTCAAATATAATTGATTGTTTTATATTTATAATTCTTATTTCTCACATGAAGACTAGTTTCTATTTAATAT
>PYAF01004762.1:934584-985599 GCA_007407185.1 Glycine tomentella
CAAAAAATAATTATGATTTCAGTTTTTAAGCGTAATATTAATTATTTTTTCCACTTATATCCGTTATAATATTATGACACGGGTAATAAAATTTAAAAATAAATTAATGATGATAGGATTAATTTTGTAAAATTAATATTTTCTTTCATCCATTTATTAGTTTTTATCTAATATGACAATTTTAATGGAACGAGGGAGTAATATATAAATTATACTAATTCTTATACTATTTTTATAATTCATAAGAATAAAAAATAATATTAAAAATTTATAATAACTCACATACTCTTTTCAATCAATTAAACTAAATTCTTTGAGAATCTTACACCATTTATAATACAAAAGTTGACATAACTTGTAACAATAATCTTATTTAATGCCTCCTATGTATACAGAAAAACACGATGTCTTACTTAATTTTCCACTGGTCATTGTTTAACCCAATGCTGGAAAGTGATCTTTCTAAAGACTCATATTATCATATTGAAAAGTAGCTTTGACCTAATAAAGCATTGTGCATTCTTTTTTGTGCTTCGCGGTACGTTCCATTGGAATGCACTTCGATATGTTTACATCTAAATCCTGTTTTGGGTCATTCATTCATTATTATGTTTCTAAGCCATAAATATAAGTGTTGCATTTCTTTAAGTTTATTTGATTGCACTTCGTATTATATTTGACATGAAGAATCTAGTCATTTTCTCATTTACAAAATGATTCTCAGTTTATAATTAATTAACTTTCTGTAACTAAATACACAGTTGATATATCTACATCTATAATATAAAATAAAAAAATGCAAACATGCATTCATATCATGCTATTAATGGTCGAGGAATCCTTCACTATAGATTTGATAAAACATGATGATGATATGCTCAGATCTAACCGAAAATTCCGAAGGAGATGAACGCCAATTAACATGATTATGATTGATAGCATGATGAATCGATATATCATTTGTTGGATGAATAAGGTGCAAAATATTAAAGACATTATTCGGAGACTTAATTATGTGGTGTAGTGAAATTTTCTCTAACTTAAAAAAATAGTACGTCGTAACAGTATTTTTTAAAAAATCGGTGTAATAAGTAACAGTGGTTTTTCTTTTTTTAATATGAAAGAGAAAACCAACATGTACGTAGCAGTGTAAGTGTGTAACAATATGAGTGTACTTGTTTTAATTACATGTGAATGTAATAGTGTAAAACTATTTTATATTATTAATGCATCATCTCTTGAAAAAGTAAAAAATGGTGAAGTTATAATTCGAAATTACAACTCTTTCATGTAATAATTGATGAAATCGTATTCCAAAAATACAATAGACGACAACAATTTTTTTTTTTAGAAAAAAGACAAAGTCTCTAATTAGAAGTCCATTTCATTTTTTTTGTTGCATGTAATTTTAATTTTAGAAGTTCAATTCCATGTATATGACTCAACCTTCTTATGTAAATACCTTTTAGTTATAGCTAGTACTTGTTCAATAATTTTTCGAATTAACTTGCATATTTATGCAGGTTAATAAGGGATCTGGAATTGGTACGTTCATGCAGCTGTGAATGAACACCGTTGGATGAAGGAAGGACAGTTTTTAAATTTTAAATTTATATTTTAAAATTTAATTCACGAAATAAATTATCTGTCTGATATGTTTATCTAATTGCTACAATTAGCTGACAATGTAAATGTGTTAAATTTCCGAATGCAAGCAATGCGGGTTCGTTTATAAATCGTCTTTTTATAGTTTTTATAGTAATCTTGAGTGTGAATAAAACTCCTGATACATAAGCCAAAATTCAATGGTTACACTTGTTCCTTTCCTCCCTTTTATTTTGATTTTCAAAATATATATTGAAACTGTTCCATGTCGTTTTGCTTATCTAATTATATATCTTCAATTTTTAATAAAAATGGCTAAATATTTAATTAAGTTAGCAATATTTAAGGGGCGTAGATTGCAAATGGGAGTTCGACCATGTCAGAAAACAGTTGTCGATCCTTACAGATGATAGTATGAAATGTTATTCTTAATAGCAATTTCATCTAATGTCTACATGCTAGATTGCGAGGTAAGTTAAAAATTTGACCCGACCTTAGGTTAAAATATACTCATACTGGTAATATCTTTCATTTTGATAAAAAGTTTTTAAAAACTAATCTAAATTGACAAAAGACATTAAATTTATAAGGGGTTTAGGTTTGATTTTCATTTAATACATTTTTTAGAAAAAAAATGATCAACTATAAGTGTGATTAAATCACAAACAGATAAATTGAAGATTGAAACTGCTTGTAGGAGTAACAATTTTTTTTTTAATCACGATGGTTATCAAAAGAAGAAGAAAAAACCTAAACTAAGAATCATTGATTTTTTTCTCACATTAGACTTTTAAAGTGGCTAAGATTAAGCTATCTAAACATGTTGTGATATGCGCATATACTCTATTACCCCATTGTCAAAACAATTCAATCCGTCTGCCACATGAAAATACCACATTAATGATTAATGAATATCAAAACAAAGTGCTGGATTAATTGAAGAGAAGTGATACACGTAAACATATTATATTTTGTGTCTATCTTTCTGTTCAATCCTATCATTTATTATATTTCAAATTCAAATTTATGTTCATTTTCTCTCTTTCTCTCTTAGTTGAATTTCTGATGCGTGTCCATCCGCAGAGGATGCCCTACCTATCCATATTGATCAAATGATTGTGTACCATATGGTCATCCATAACCTTCTGACTTTGTTGCATAAAGTGCATTCTGCAACCGTTGTGCATGCTGAAGATACTCCTAGCCAACTTTGACATTGTTGCCATAAATTAGAGAACACCGTACAAAGCCTCCTTAACTTTTGGCACCAACGAGTAGGTACACTTATTTTTCCTCCATCTCTCTCCCCACAAAGATCCATAATTTTAATTCCCCGAATGCGCAAACTACTTATAAATATCTGTGGTTTAGTGCCTATTTGAGAATCCCAATGGGTTTTTCAATAATTGGTTAGGGATGAATGGAGCACGAGATAACTAACTCCAATGCTTAGGTTAAAAGTATGGCTTTTTTATGTGTCCCTTCTTAGCCTTGTATTATTTGCAAGATGTCCCATAAAAAAATATTACTAGTTTGTTTCTACCCATTAACCAGAACAATCAAATTCAATCTATAAAGTTTGCTGCCAATGAACTAATTACCATGAAGAAGAGTGTGAAAAATTATTGCTCAACTAAAGAAGCGTGGACAAAAAGGCAGAAAAAACCAAGAATTAAGGAGGGTTTCAGATACTTCAGAAGTATCAGAAGCACATGTGGACTAAGTCCAATATTGAAGAAAGTCCAAAATTCATGTCATGGGCTCCAACATTGTGAAGGCCCCAGACCAAAGAAACAATTGCCAAGGCCCAGTTTTCTTTCTAGCTAGTTGCCAATAGATTGGATTGGAGACCACTTTCTGCGAAGGAAAACAACAAATTTTTTTCTCTATAGGTCGATTTGTCCATGCCACAGTTTAGGTAATTGCTTCCTGCATCTCCTTCCTGTATCTAATCTAGAACGTAAAATTACATTTCGGATTAATCTCCAAAATCTAATTTTACGATCTAAATTACTGAAAAGACTAATCTAAAATGTAACTTAACGTTCTAGATTAGCTTTTCCGGAAGCTTAAAAAGTTGCAGTCTAGCATGTCCACTGAAAAAAAGGGATTGGGCTGTTTTAAAGTACATACTGCACTTTAGAGGTAAATTATATACATTCTAACTATTCATTCATATCCCTTCTACCAAGCAATAACTTATTTAACCATTCATCATTGCACATACAAAACAAGAAACACAAGCCATGTATTAAAATCATGATATTCAGAATAGAAGCTCTTTTACTTTCTCTTACCGTCTTAACGATTATATTAGTTGTTGCCATCTCTCCAGGCTCAACCCTTCATGCTTCAGACACAGGGTCTTCATTTTCTTCAAGTTCAACCCCCAACTTCTTCTCTTTGGATCAGGGAGAAACATAAAGAGAGAATACTTCATCCTTTATATTGTCAGAAACAGAGAGAAACTACATCCTCATTCCTCTCTTATGGTAATTAATTGTATGAATTAAATCTAAATAAAATTTTTGAGGACTGTTTATTTGGAGTAATAGGGAAAGGTTGAGTAACGCTTTTAGATAAATTGGTTATTTTAGTTAATCTTAAATTGACTAACTAATTTATTGATCAATTTGCTAAGCTGATTTGACAACATGATTACAAGATACTCTATGTCTATGATTTGCTGGTTGGCAACAGCTGGAGCCAGGCGCCAAGTCCTACTTGTACATTGAATTTCAACTCCTTAGATATGGAGAAGTTGACAATTAACATGGTCACATGGACATGATTTTGAAGATTTATTGACTTCCAGCAAATTAAGTATTGTTCAGTTACCAGTAACACAGTAGGATTTTTTGCATTAGCATTTTTTAACTTGGGGGAAGGGAATTGGAAATACCAGTCCAAAAAAATTAGAGACAATGACGCGGTTTCCTTGAAGATGTGACATGTCATGCATATGATTGACCTTTGTTTTCTAAATCATGCTGGCTGCATTGCTATGAAATTAATTACTTGCACATTGTGACATCTAGAAAGCCCTTAAATATTAATTAATAATGTCCATGATTGAAACAAAAAGTAACACATTTTCCATCATTCTCACAAACTTTAGGTTTCTGGAAAGGAAAAAAAATAAGCTTTATTAGATGGATAGCCAAGAACATAAACTGTTTACTTTTATTGCCATCCCAAAGATATTATTTTAGTCTGTTGATCCAGAAATATGCGTGACCCATGTGCAGGGCTAATGTGATTCACGATATGCCACTATCAAAATTATGAAATTTAATTTCATCTCGAAAAAAAAAAATGTGTTAGAAAATATATTGCATGCTGACACTCCCCTTACAACTTTATCCATGCAAGGGAAACTGATTCCGCAACTAGATACGATACCGTGGCCAACATATAGTACAAGACAACAATGTTACCTCAGCTAGATTGACGTAGGGATAGCAAAACTATTACTGAGCCAGCACTATCGTTCTAGTCCATCTCACTATGCTGTTATAGCAATTTTGGCAGTGTTGGAAGAAACATACATTAAACAACAAATGATGAACAGTGTAATGTAAATAAAGTATGCAAAAAAATTATTTGGGAAACTGAAACAATGAACGGATGAGTTTAAAACTTCTTCATCAGATGGATATACACAAACACAATTTCGGGAATTGAATACAAATAATTACTACAACTTTGCAATCTCTTGTTTTGAATGAGTATACAATGATCAGGGTAAAGAAAAGAAAAATAAACTTAGTATATCAATATCATATTATACACAGAAGAAGAAATTTTTCATTCATACTAGTTCTACCTACCTCGAGAAGGGTTGCATTATTTGAATGATACTTATGGCTCTTACCAAAAAAATAAAATACACGGCTTTACAAGCAAAGCTTTTACTTCTGCTGTTCCAGAACTAAGTCCCAAGTGAATGTGACTTTGAACCGATTCTAATTGAAAATATGAAAAAGGGAAAAAGGAAGCAATTTCTGTCATGTGTCTGATTGTAAAAAGGATGAGGTTGTCTTCTCAAGGTTCCTTCCTGAGGTGAAGGTTGAAACAGCACTAATCTGAAATGATGATGAAGAGGAGGGACCAGGGGGTGAAACTCCGACTGTGGAGAATGCACTGGCATTGCTACTCAGGTATGTGCTGGTTCCACTAACAGCTCCTTCCATCACTGATTTTGGGGCAGGTGGCCTTTCAAGCTCTGTTACCCCTTCAAGCATTTGTAGCACTCTGCTCATTGTTGGTCTGTGAGATGGCTGCTCTTGGATGCACCAAAAGCTTGCCTGAATTGCTCTTCTTACTTGCTCCATATCAACTTCTTGGTTAGCTAGTCTTTTGTCCAAAATTCCGCTTATGTTACCTTTCTCAAACTCTTCATAAGCCCAAATGGAGAACTTCTTCCTATTTGTTTCCTCTGATACATCAAAATTCCTCCTCCCACTCACAATCTCCAACAAAACCATGCCATAGCCGTAAACATCAGATTTGGAAGTTATGGGAAGATTTGCAAGCCACTCGGGAGCTAAATATCCTCGGGTTCCTCTCACACTTGTCAAGGTCCGATGCCGGTGGTCCTTAGGATTAATGAGCTTTGCAAGACCAAAATCTGAGACTTTAGCAACATAATTCTCATCCAGGAGAATGTTTTCAGGTTTTATGTCACAATGGACTATGCAGTCACGGCACTCCTCATGTAGGTATGTGATGCCTCTTGCAGTGCCCAGGGCAATGTTGAATCGATACTCCCAATTCAATAATTTTTCAGAACGCTGTTCTGTCAGGAATAAAAAATCATCAAGAGACCCATTTTTCATGAACTCATAAACCAGAAGCCGGTGACGCCCTTCTGAGCAAAAGCCAATAAGCCTCACCAAATTCAGATGATGTGTGCTACTTATGGTGGCAACTTCCATCCTAAACTGCTTCTCACCTTGCTCAATGCCCTCAAGTTGCTTCACAGCAACAACTGTTTTGTTAACAAGAGTTCCTCTATACACAGCGCCAAATCCACCAGCTCCAAGCTTCTCCTTGAACCCCTTTGTCGCTTGCTGGAGCTCCTTGTACGAGAATTGCACGGGTGCACCAGAAGCATACTCAAGAAGCGCATACTGAGCAGACAACCTGCCAAGCCTTGTGCTGTTCCTACAACACCACATCCACAAACCACCTTCCAAGGCAATCAAACCCAAAAGGGTACCCAAAACGACCACCACCACAACCCAAGCAGGCACCGTGGACCTCTTTTCCCTCACAGACTCCCCTATAGTGGGTGACGGATTTGGCGCTAGCGGCGGACAAACCTTGATATATGAAGTGCTAGGCAGCGAAGGATCATGATATCCACTAACAAAATCTTCCGATTTTATTACACACTGCCCTGAGCCATCTGAGAGGGAAGTAGCAGCAAAACAGGCACCCGAATTCGAAAGACAATTCGTACTACATGCTGATAAACCAATGAAAAACGACTGCGACGCAGCTTCAGGGGGATAACTCAAGACCACAGTATGATCCAACGTCAACATAGTCACATTCCTTTGACAACTATCAAGACTCACCTTCCTCCTGCACCCTCTCCTACCATCATTTGGATCAACCATCTCGAAATTCTGAGACGGGCAACCGCAAACCGGGCTTGAATCATTGTAACTGCACACACCATAGTTCCCACAGTAGGCATAAACCTCACATTGATCCGAAACAGCAGTCCATCTAACAGTAGGAGTTCCACCACCAAGACTATTGCTATAAATCCTCAAATTCCCATCATTATCCAACTTCAACACTCTAAACACTCCATCATTCTTATCATAGTCACTACTATAGGCAACAAGAGCAACAGTGCTCAATTTCGCATAAGAAAGTTGCAAAAGCCCAATTGGCGACAAGGCCAACACAGGGGAATCCGAACTCGCATTCACCGAAGAGTTCCCCTGGTTCCAGTACACTATGCTATTGTTCCATTTTAGGGTCAAATTCCCAATTGGACTGAGGCTAAAAGAGTACCTTTCAGAAGTGAGAACCTTACCTACACTGAAATTCTGAGAGGGCACAAGGGTATCAGTGGGGTGGTCAAAGCTTGCCCAGAGGGTGCCAGTGCCGTTGGAAATTACCAAATTGCCACTGTCTTCGAGGGTAGCTGACGTGGCACCCGCCGTGCCGGCGTCCCACACGGAGGCGCCGGAGCCGTTGAATAGGCGGAGGTCGCCGGATCGGAGGAACTGGAGGGACCCCCCGGAGTCCACGGCGGCGCCGTTTCCGGCGGACCAGACGACGGGGTTGCCACCGGTGTAGGCGATGGCGGCGATGAAGGAGGGAGGGGTGGTTGGTGGCTGAACGGAGATGAATCGGAGGGAGAAGCTGCCGCTGGGAGAAGACCACGTTTGGTTGGAAGAAGAAGCTGAGAGGGTAGAACCTGGGTCTATGGAGGTGGTAACTGTGGTTGTTGCTAAAACAAGGGTGAGGAGGAACAGGAATTGGGTTTTGAGGAACATGTTTTCTGGTGTTGCAACTTTCAATTGTGTTGTGTGTGTCTGTGTTTATGGGGTGTGTGAACGTTATTTATATATAACGATGTTGTTGGATGCGCGTGTATGTGTGTTACTTATGTTGTTTTGGTTTCTTGTGTGGAAGAAAAGGGGTTATAAGGGCCTAATGGGGACTGAAAGTGAATGGAAGACTTTGACTTGGCCCTCGCTTGGAGGATAATTGGTCCAATGATTGAAATTAAATTTTTGTTCATTGTGTATTGTTTTTGATTTTTCAACAACGGGTAAGGGTTTGAATCTTCTACAGGGTTCATTATATTTTATGGGGAGGAATGGCTGCTGCTGGGTCCTTCACGTTTTGGAAGTGGAAAAGTTTCAAGCTTGACCTTCAATATCTATTTTCTAGCCCACCCCCTTTGGATTTGGGACTTTCATGAGAGAAAATAAACGCTTGGTGTGATTCTATCATCTAGGTATGGAGAGATAAACTCACTTTTATTCCAAATGTTATGATCCAATTTGTTTTATTTGGAGTCAAGTAAATCGTGTTGTTCACTCTCTTCCACGGGCGTCAAAATTGTATTCTGGCCACCATCAATTTTATTTTATTTTTCTATGTTTTGAAACTTTGATTATCAATGAGATGATAAAATTCTCTTTGGTTAAAAAAGATAAGGAAATTGACGGGATACGAGAGGTTGCTGCTGAATTATCTAAAGAAAGACCTTTCCCTCAATACAGAAATACTTCAATCTTGTCCTTGAGTTGTAGGTGTTGTGAGTCTGTGACTTTTTCATGGCACGTGTTCGGACCGTAGAAATTAAATGTGGTATACTTTTCAATTAGGGTGAATCATGTTTCTAGTTTGAGTCATATATAATTTTGAACTTAATAATAATTTTTAATTAACAATAAAAACTAAAAACTTCAACATTATTAGTAATATGCCTTATGCAGCATATATATCATATATTAATATTGACATCATTAGCATTCAATGTGAACATTCGAGAATTCAACACTTCAAAGAGGTGAAGTTTGATATGGATTAAAGGAAATAAATACAATGGGTATATCATGCTTTGATTATGGCATCAATGATGATGACACATTTGCAAAGATTATGAAGTTCAAGTTAACGAAAGAAAGTAGAGTTAAAAGGTGAAAATGAATCAAAAATGTGCTTTTTATATTGATATTGAGATATTTACATGTCCGTCCAATCTACTCAATTGGTAGAAATGATAGTCTATATATTTAATTACTTGCCTAATTTATTGACAGACAATTATCCATTTAATAATGGATTCATAGATGATCTATCAAATGTTGAGCTCTATGAAGCAATCACATAAGTTGGAGACTTTAGGTGATGTTTGATTTGAAAAAATATTTTTTATTTTTTGAAAATATTTTTTATTTTCAAATTTTTAAGATTTAGAAAATATGGTTGTTTTATTTACTTTTTTCTATTTTCAAAATATAAAAATATTGAAAAAATTGGTTGAAAGATTTCAACTAACACCTTCTTTCAACAATTATTGGACAAACTAAATATGATCGAAATCAAAACACAATATCAATACAGATTCAGTGTGTCATACTTGAATAAACGAGAATTATTATTCAGAGCAGTCACATCAAGTATCAAAATTTTGCAACATTAAGAAACTTAAATAAAACAATTATTGAAGAAGAAGAAATGTAAACTATGGGGAGGTGGAAAAGGAGTTGTCCGTGTAGGAAGGCGACAACAGTTGCGCGAGAGGAAGAGGGAGCAACGATATAGGGAAATGCAGTGAAGAATTTTGTTTATCCGGATAAGTGTGAGGTGAAATTTTGTATTATATATGAATGAGAAAGTTAAATATTATATAAGTTAAAAATGACTTATAAATCTTAATCGAATTAAAATATAATATCAAATTTATTTATATAATTTTTCATAATTTATTGGTATAAGTTTTTTCAATGTTTATTCTCTTGAATTGCACTAACATATGCGAATATCAATTTCTTGTATGGAAGTCATAGGGAAAGAGTCAAATCTTCGATTTTCAGTGGTAGTAGAGTGTATGCCAAATAGTTTTAAATTATTTATCCGCTAACATCATAAATAAAATAATTTTCTAATTATTTCATGCATTTTATAAATATATTGTAAAAAAAATCAAATTTATTCAACAATAACAAATATTGTATATATAAAAGGTATTTAAAAAATATAATATAATGTCACTTATACACTGTTTATATTTATATTTTATCTTATTTAAGATATTTTCATATTATTACATATTAGTCTTTTAAATATTTTCTATGATTAGAAATAAGTTAGAATTTAAACAAATACCGCGCATTACACAGATACAAAATTAGTTTTCTACAAAAGCTTAAATTATAGATGAATACACTTATATAATCCTAATTTATAGAAAAAAAAGAAAGAAAGAAGAATACACTTATATTGCCCTAACCAATGAATAATAATGATCTAAATGACAACATTATATTATTTTAACATAAATAAATAAAAAATTATAATTCATAATATCTTTTTCTAACTCCATCCTATATTCGTTAGCCATTTAAGTTTAACAGCGTATTTGGACCTCCAAAGGACCATCCTATCAGAAGGTAACTTCATCTCTTTTACAATCAGAAACATGACAGAAATTGTTTCCATTTTTCTTTTTCATATTTCCAATAAGAATTGGTTCAAAGTCACATTTACATGGGACTAGTACTGGAACAGCAGAAGTAAAAGCTTTGCTGGTCAAGCCGTGTATAATGATATTGATTCTATATTTCATTTTTCTTTTCTTTACCCTGATCATTGTACGTATACTCGTTCAAAACAGGAGATTGCAAAGTTGTAGTAATTATCTGCATTCAATTCCTGAAATTTTGCTTATGTGTATATCCATCTGATGAAGGAGAAATTTATCATTTCAGTTTCCTAAATAATTTGTTTGTACACTTTGTTTACAATTACACAGTTCATCGTTGGTTGTTTAATGTATGTTTGTCCGAACACTGCCAAAAATTCGTTTAGAGAATAGTGCTAGTAGCACAATTCCACACTTCCATTACACATCATTCAATAGAATCACACTTCCATCATAAGGAGTATTTAAGGTTTTTCACTAAGACTAATTTCAATTCCTTTGAGTAACTGAAGACACTCAAAAGTAGATTATTCTTTCTTCACCAAGTTTTTTCTATATACATTAGCCCTGCACATGAATCACACTTATTTCTGGGTCAACAATCTAACTTAATAGGCTAATACCCTTTGATTGCCAATAAGAGTAACATTTTTTGTTCCTATTGGATACCCATCTAATAAACTTTTTAAATTTTTTTTCATTTACAGAACCTAAAAGTTTGTTAGAATAACAGAAAATGTGAGACTTCGTGTTTCATCATGCACATAATTAATCAACTGTGAGGACTTTCTAGTTGTCATAATGTCCTAGTAATTAATTTCATAGCAACACAGCCAGCATAGCATGATTTAAAAAATAAAGGTCAATTATAAGCATGGACATCTCACGTCTTCAACGAATTCACTCATTTTCTCTCTATTGATTGTAGAATGTGTGGTATTTCCAATACCCTTCCCCTAAGGTAAGAATAAGTGCTAATGCAAAATCTACTTTTGTGTTATGGGTAACCGAACAACACATCATTGCTCCAAGTCAATTAATCTTCAAAATAATTTTCATGTGACCATGTTAATTGTCAAAGTCTCCATTTTTAACGATATCAAATTTAATGTACAGGTTGGACTTGGCTCTTGGCACCTGGCTCCAGCTGTTGAAAACCAGCAAATCATGGAGGGTACATAACTTGTAATCAAGTTGTCAGATCAGTTTAGCAAATTGATCAATAAATTTGTTAGTCAATTTAAGATTAACTAAAACAACCAATTAATCTAAAAGAGTACTAGCTCAACCTTTCCCTGTTACTCCAAGTAAAAATGATGTTAAAACAAACTCATGTTCCATTGTTAAAACCCAAAACGTCGAGCCATGAAAAGATTTAATTAAGAGTCATTGATACATTTTTATTCACTGTAGTTAAGACTTAAAGTTTCCTTAAAAAACACCTCTTCAAGTAAAGTCCAATTTATGGAATCACTCAATCTGTGATTCCAATACACATCTCTTTCATTCCATCTTAGCAAGAGATAACCCAAAGGGTAAAGCCTGAATGAATACAAACCAGATTTTAAAATCATGTTAGGAGTGAAATTCTGAGGTGGCACAATGGTGTATGTGGGGTGATCAAAGCTGGACCACACAGTGCTAGTTCCATTGGAAAGAACAAAGTTGCCTTGCTCATCAAGGAAGGTAGAGAAGACACCACCCACACCTCCAGAGTGGACAATACCAACCATGAAGGAAGGAAGAGAAGTTGGGGGTTGGACTTGAAGAAAATGAAGAGAGAACGTGTTGTTGGGGGATGACCATGCTTGGTTAGTGTTTGAAGCATTAAGGGTTGAGCCTAGTGAGATGGCCACAACTGGAATGATGAGAAGGGTAAGAGAAAGTATCAAAGCTTTTATTCTGAGCATTGTGATTATAGTAGTTGGCTCGTGTTTCTTGTTTTGCATGGGTAGCGATGGATGGAACTGACTCATAAATACGGTATTGCTTGGTAGAAGGGATATGGAATGGAATATTGGCATTGAAGTCTACTCTGATAGACTTTCTTCTCCATCTTCTGTCAAGATTGAGGTTTGATCGTTAATCTTACTGTTTTAGCTTTTGAATTTAGAAGAGAGTTTTGAGTGTAAATTGAAAAGAGTTGGTTCCTCCTATGGTCTCAAATTCAGATATTGTGAATAGGGAAGAGAGAAATTTATCCTTTAACTAAATGTCTAAATTCACAATACTCGAATTAACATCTGAATACAAAAGTTTCAGAAGAAAGGAAGAAAATAGAAGATAGGATTGGTAAGTAGAGGAACAGAATGGAATTCTTTCATGTACAATTGTTGATAGGCATTTAACTATTTAGTTGAAGAAATCCTACCTTATTGTCTCTTCAGTTTGTGTTATGACTTTGTATCAATGGATAACATTCTTTGGATGAGAATCAGCAGAGGAATATATGCTATCATTACCACCATTGGAAAAGAAGCAGGCAAATGTAGCATCTCAAAGCATATGAACAAAATGACCTCCGATTGTCAATTACTTTGACTTTTATCTGCATTAATACAATAAAATGTTATTATTGTTACTAATAAAGTAATAATATATATTTCATACTTTTGATAAAAACTTGTGTATAGTTTATAGACAGTGTTTGATATAAAAGATTCTTTCTTTCTTTTATTTAAATCACTTTGAGGTTGACATTCCAGGAATTCTATTTATAAGAAATTTTATTAGTTATGTTTGATTATTATTCAAATTTCTTGAAATTAGTGGTAGTGAAATATTTCATTATACGTACGCAGATTCAAGAAAAAACTAGACAAGAAAACCAGTTTCCACGGTGGAAAAACTGACTGGATTTCAATGGGAAAAAAAATCTCCAGCAAGTCAACGAAATATAGATACATCTCAATATAATTATCACGCCAGTTTAACTTAAATGTATTTTGTATTGAAGTCAATCTTATTCAAATCAAGTAAAATTATCGATGGTAAAGTTCTTATATTTAACACAATTATGTTAGGCTAATTTATAAGAAATATTGATATACAAGATATAAATAAATTGATATGGGATTATTTTGAGTTTGTGGAACCTTCAAGCAAGAAATGAGATAATCTATGATGCAGACAAATTTATATAGTTTGGGTAATTTTTTTAAAAATAAATTTTACAAAAATGAGAATAAATTTTAAAAATATTATAGAATATTAATAAATCATATGGTTTTATATAAAAAGTCGCATTTTAAAACACGACTTTAGAATATGATAATTTTTTTAAAAAAATATAAAATATTTGAAATTGTGATAAAGTCGTATTTTGAATTACAACTTTATTTTTTGAAGAAAAAAATAACACTTCTAAAATCTTGTTTTAAAACACATACTATTTATCTATGTAATATTTTTAAAATCTACTCAGTCATTCATTAATTTTTCAAAAAAATTATCCCAGTTATGTAAATTTGCCCTAGTGTGTGATAGAGTAACCCTAGCGAGTATATGTGAATCAACTCTTCTTTCTTCCTAAGCATTGCCCTTCATTCAGGGTTTCAAGGAATCCCTGACTTGCTTGCCTTTTCTTTCATTTCAGGTATCAAGTTTGAATTTTAGATATATAATTAAGGTTAAATTGATACAAAATTAATTAATTTTTTCACAGGAAAATCCTCTGATAATTAATTATTTTTTCTATCGTTTTTTCTAATAAATGTGTTCTGCAACTTTTTCTAGCTGGAAGGCTTGGTTACTTATTAAATAACTTTATCATCAAAATTTGTAATGCTAATTTTCTATCTAAATCACATATTTTTTCTGAAGATAATTTTATTTAAATTGAATATAATTATTATATACAATAAATCTCTCCTTAATCTAACATACACTAATTTTCACTCTATTAATTAATTACAACCATCAGTTTTCATTTATTTATTTTTTCCTAACTGAGATCAATATCAATTACTACTAATTGATGTGATAATTTATTTATTTATCTTAAACAAACATAGTGAGTAGTGACTTTATCTGTACTCACATTGTTGTTGGCAAGTTCGACGGAATTTACTACACGTGTAGTCCCCCACACTGCTGTGTGCTCCTCGTCGAATCTTGTCCCACCAATCTCTCTCTCTCTCTCTTCATTTTCTCTGCACTCTTCACCTATTTTTTCCCCAAATCGTACGCACGAAACTCACACAGATACGAGGTTAGTTTCTTCAATCCAACTTTGTTATTCTATGTTTCTGTCTCCCCTTCAATTTTTTCCTTCATTTACCTATGTAACTTGCTGTTCAATAGAAACCCATTTGTGAATTCTTCTCAATTTGAATGATTTTTGCTCAGATCCCGTCATAATGGCCTGTGATTGGTGCTTGTGTGATGTTGTTGTTGTGGGTCGTTGGTTTCATCGTTTGTTTTCAATACTACAATGATTTGGGTCATGACTCATGAGACTTGCATTTCATTCTTTGTCCAAGTCCTCGAGATTCAAATCAAGTGTTCATTTCCAAACTTTGTTTTGGGGTTTGTGTTTTGTGTTATTTGGATGTGGGGGGCTTTTAGGAATGAGGACTTGTAGATTTGTGAATGAAGAGTTGGGCTGTGGAACAAGTAAAAGTGCGGGAATCAACATGGTGTCGTATTATGGTTGATTGATAACCTTGTCCCTTAAGTGTGTGGTGAGAGGTCTGAACCCGAGGATTTTGTGTTTAGAAAAATATCTGTTGAGAGAGGTGAACCCTTAAATGAATCTTAGTACTTGAGGGATTAGCCCTTGGCTCCGAACGGGAAGATACCTGAGTTCAACCAAAAAAAGGAAAAAAGAAGAGTAAAAGGGTGGGAAGAAGAAAAAGAGAAGAAAAAAAAATTGAGGGCATCTTGGTTTGTTAGAACTTAATAGCAAGAATTATGGAGTAATTGATGTTGTTTTGCATGCACTGGAAGAAAAAGAAGGTAGTGATTAGATTTAATTTTTAATAGACATATGACTGATTTCTGATCTGCTCAAGTTTGAGATTTCTTTTCTATCTCTCTGTCTTTTTTTTTTTTTTTTTTTGCTTGAATTATGAGTAACCTACAAGCTTGGTCATCAATCATGCAACTAACTTTTGGCTCATCAACCTTTAAGCTTGACCCTTTTCAGAAACCTTTGAGAATGGATTAACCTTTTGGTTGCTACTTTTCATCCAACCTCCTCGCTTCTCTCGCTCCCTGTATTCCTTCTACTGTTCCAACCTATTTGAATGTGACTATATATGTATGCATTGGAGGTTTCCAACTTTTTAAGATAGAAATGTATCTCAAATCTCTAAATACATGAGCTGCAGAAGAGGAAAAATATGCTGAAAAATCTTGTAATTGTGAAAACCTGACTTTGTGAGAAAAATAGCATGGCAGAATCTGAGTCCGTGATTTATCATCCTGTATTGATGGTCTTCTAGTTTGAGGCAGTGGAAGCTGGGGGTTGGGTTTGGAGAAGACTGTCTTTATTTACTTTTTTAAAATCTCGAAATATTTTACTTCGATTTCCAGACATTAGGGCCCCAAGTGTTCCCTTTGACACAATTAAATATGTGGTTCTGTAAGGGAAAAGCATTCTGATGTTGATAATCATCATATTTGATGCATCATTATTTTTCTATGGTGTGAGAATATGCTTAGAAGATCAAATATTTCTTACTCACATAGTGCATTCTTTTGAGAAGGAAGTGTCACCGTTGTTGATGGTTGCTAAAACAATAGACATTAAACTCACATGAAACTCATGCTATTGGTGTGGTTGGTTGTCTTATTTTCATAACTAGAATGTTTTTAAGGTTATATCTTAGGGTTTAAATGTGATGCTTGCTTTAAATGGAGGACAGATAGGTATTAAGCAATGACAAAGGTGTAATAATATGATTGTTTTTGTAATAATCACACCTGTAGATTATAGTGTCTGAGGTTTGTTGCTCAGTCTGTTTTCACTATTGGATTAGGTGTCCAATACCTATCCTAATTGCAATTAGCTCAAATCAAGAAAGATGGTTCAAAGTTAACAGTGTTAATTATAACACTATTTCTTCCCATTCTCTTGGCACCAGATTTAGTCTGATGTGAGAATCAATGCTCAGTAAAACCTTTAATAGTGTCTTTTGTTTCTCCCAAATCTTATTTCTGACACAACTTGTTGCTGAAGGTTGCAAGAATCACAATGAGTCTGGCATGTCTTGTGTGCCATAGTGTGGATAGTCCATCACCGTCGCACTCTTTCAGGAGTTACTCTGTTTCAAGTGCAGAAAATGAAGGAAGATGTCATGCTGTTGCAACCTGCTTAACCAGGAAATTATCTCTTCCACCCTCTACATTACACTCTTTTCTTGCACCATCATCATCCTCCAAAGTGACCCCACAACCTACTGGTTCAAGTAACAACTTGATACCCGGTACACCACGGCTTGTACGAAGCCGTGCCGTGACAAGGGACAGAGTAAGAAACTGGAATTTTGATGAAATTGCAATGGAGTCCTAGTCTAACTATAAGATAGAATAAGACTAGGGAATTTTCTTGTGGGATAGTTTATAGCATGTTATTGCTATTTTGCCCCTTTGAATTTTGTTATGGGTGCAATTTATCTCTTTCTCTAGTTTTCTTGTAAAAGAGTATGACATTTGTAGCCATGAAAAAATTCTACGGTGTGATTCTACTTTATCTGGCATTTTACTTTTGATTCACAACCGGCTAAAAGTAAAAAAATTGATCTAATTATAAAAGGGATAGTTATGTGAAGTATCAAGGTTGACTTAAAATGAATTCACTAACTCATATTTCCAGTTTTCCACCACTTTTTAATCACTCTAAATTCACATCTCTCAATGTTGTGGCGAGTTATCATTCTTTCTATAGCAGAGTTCGTGAACTATTCATGTAAACATTCTTTCAAAATGTAAGCTGCAATTTCAAGAGCACACAAAGTTTGTAGAAATTATTTTGTCATGACTTTCGTGGTCTTTATGTCTCAAAAAATATTAATCTATATTTGTCCATAAAGAAACTCTTAATGCACACTAGGGGGAAGAGCCTCTAAATTTTTTAAATAATAAAAAAATAGAAGGTAAATATAGTTAATAAAAAAATGATAAAATAAAAAACTAATGATATAAAAGTAGTGGAAGGTTAATGTAAGTTCAAAGGAAATTTTAAAATTTAAGAAATGATTTAAAGGTAAAATTGTTAATGAAAGTAGAGAATGGTTAGTGGGTGATTACCTAATTTTGGTTAGTGGATCGGTATTAATATGTATGATTAAAGAAGATTAATTATTGTTATTATGTTAACATTATTAAAAATAAGGATAAAATGGTCCAAAATGTGTGGAGATAAAAAGTAGACATAAAGTTGTATCTCTTTTATATATAGGTGTATATTAAAAGTAATGTAAGTTGTAATGTAATGAGAATATTAGGTTGTAGTCAAGGTGTAATTTTTTTTTAACACATTTTAATTTAATATTCTGATAAATAAGTGAGACCTGTTAGATAAGGACATAAACTCACTATTATTCTTTAAATTTGAATAAACTTTAGTTAATATTAAATCGTGTAGTATGTTAAAAAAAATACATTATCCAAATAGTTTTATTAATAAGTATGACATTTTAATTGCATTATTTTAGTTTTGGAATTTCTAAACTCTGTTTTGATTTATTCTATTAATCCGCACAATATTAAGGAATTTTCAAATTATTTCCTGGTCATTTTATTTTATTAAGTCAACTTCTAAATTGAAGATAAACTTAGTGCAATGTCTTTAGAAAGATTGGTGGTTGTTCTGTCTCATTCTCACAGAAGAAAATAAGTGTGTGGAAAAGTTGGCAAATTCCTTTGGGTTTCTTGAAGTTTTTCTCTTGCTAGAAAGTGAAAGAAATCTGATAATTTTGTGGGGGCGTGATAGATTTATATGCCTGACCCCATTTTTCTACCTAGTGTCTTCTAGTTTTTTTTTTTTTTTTTTTTTTTTTTTGAGATGTCTTCTCCTAGTTTCAGTTGCAGTTGTGATAACAGTGGAATAATTAATGATAAATCTTCCCACTACTTAAAAAATATAAAACACATCCAATACATATCATTTAAAGGAAATAAGAGAACGTCAGTGCTTCTCTAAAAAAAATGAACGTTAATGCTATAAAAAGTACAAAAAGGAATGGCATGAACATAGTACAAAAATATGTCCATATATCATTAGTTGAATGTTAATTAGATTAAAAAAATAAAAAATAAAACCTTTTGACAGAAACCAAAGGCGATTATAAGCTATAATTTTTATCTAGGGTTAAGGAATTCATACTATTTTAAATATAACATTAAGCATTTAGAATTATGATCATGACATACCTACGGATCACCAAAATTTAGAGTCAAGGACAAACAAGTGTCACATTCAGAGTTAATGTCCTTACAATTAATGGAGACAGAATGAAGCAGTAATTAAGTATTAATGGCAGAAGTAGTGGACATCATGAGGAGCTGTGTGACAACAACTAAGGTCACGTGATATCAAAACAACTTTGACACATTTGATATATGCCATGTTAAATATAGAACTGAGTTTTAAGGATTGTTAATATGTGAAATATAGAACAGGTTTAATTAGGGTCTTGTTCGCTATGTTGCTTGATCATTAATGGAGGGACGGACCGATGGACTCACATGCTAATAGGAATTAGGAAGGAGAGTTGAAAAATTGGAAGAGAAAAAAGAGGCTTTCACCTAAATAAATTAGTTTTCGTGCATTTTATTGATATTTTTAAATTTAATTGATTTGGTTCATGTGTACAAAAAAAGCTACTTAGCGAATTTGGTGTTTAAAGGAAAAACTATAATCACATATAGTCTCACAAGATTATTTTGGTTGGATATGTTAATCTCTCCATCAATACAGAAAGTTTCATATAACTTAATAGAATTGTCTATATGACATGTTGGGCAACTAAGATGACACCCCAAAATCTCCACCATATAAAATATATTATTTCACATGTTTATGGTTATCCCAATTAATCATGATTTTGACGTGAGAGAGAGAAGTAAAACAAGAACGAAAGCCAAAATTCCAATTCTAAATCACAATTGTTTTATGCGTTTCTCCAAATCCCACACGAATCCTAATCCAAGATGATTAACTCTTGAGACCGACACTAGAGGTATATATCACTATAGTTTTGTGCTGTTATAGTCCCAAAGTCCTTTTCTCATCCTTAATAGAAAACTAATTTTCTGTCTAACGTGGTCCCTTTATAAGTTTTAATCAAATGTGATCATAACTAGGTGAGGTAAGTTGGACCCTAAGATATATGTGATAATTCATAGATAATGAGACTTGAGGCGTGCATGGAGTGATTTACAAATTTTTCATGACAGCAATTACTGCCACGTACGTTTGTACATAATTTTTAACAATATCAAGAATCACAACGAAATCATAATTATATTGAAATCTATAAGGTGTTTGGGTTCCACTTCTTGCATTATAATTACAGCCACATTTCTCCACATTTTTTCATAATATCAAACATCACAATAAAATTATAACTTTTCCGCAATTGGATTCCTCACCAGATATATGATTTTCACGTTTACTAAAAAGCTAACAGTTATAGGGATTTCTTACTCAATGGTTTTCATACACACAATTAATACCTTGTTAAGCACTTTTACTTGGAAAAGGGTAGCAACAGTGTACTTTTACTTTCAGGGAGTTCCTTTAATACCTTGCTATTTATGGAACTACTTTGAGAAACGAGTAACAACAATGGAATTAAACCCAAGGTTTAAATACAAACGAGAGAGAGATGATAAAATGGTATAATCTGTTCTCATATCTACAACTCGAATGGGGATCACATTACAACAAATAAGATATTTTAGTTTTTTTTTTCTCTTTCAAAGAAAACCAATAAGTCTCAATCCCCTAACAAATAGCAGACTCTCAGTCGTTTTCTTTGGATTAAGATCCTCTAGTGTTAGTTTTGAATCGATCATGTTATGAGAGAGAGAAGAGACACACACACAAAACACTTGGGTTCATTAATACCACCCACTGTTGTTTCTGTTGGGTCCATTAATTTTATTTTTGTATTTTTCTCTCACATAACATAACATTATCATATTATTTGTCAACACAAGAGGATCAAATCCTTTATAGTGATCCCTTGGATGTGTTAACTAAAATTCTTATACAAGAAGTCAGGTTATATAGTTAGGTATGTTTGGACTTTTAGGAGAAGAAAAAAAAAAGAAAAAATGAAATGAGATTCTTCATTAGTTAAAATTAGCTTCTGTATTAGCTAATTTGTCCAAGTTCTCTTATATTTTACAGAAGCTATACGGGGAAACATAGGGTTTTTCAAGTTCTAGAGTAGAAAGGATCTCTCTGCAGCAAGAAGGGGTAGCCAATGCCTCTTCTCTTGGAAGGAAACACAACAAACAATATACTCACAAAGAAACCAACCACAAGGGGGAGAGTGTTGGTCACCTTTCGAGGCAATGCTGGGTAGTAGCACTTGACAACATCTTGATGCAACCCTGCAAAAGCAAGAAAAGAGACCAAAGACAATGATGCATAGACAAGATCACTCCATCTTAGTCTATAATCTGATGGCACGCGCGGCTTCTTCTTGCCGCCATTGAAAGTCCATATCCCTCTGAATGTTACCACTCCATAATACAACCTTCCGGTGGCACTTCTGAAGCTATCAGTTAAGGTGAAGAAAACACATGACACTGCCAAAAGGGCCAAAAAGGTTCCCATCAACCAACGGTTCAAAGTGTTGCATTCACCATCATCTGTGAGGAGAGGTGCAAAAATGCTGAAGGCAAGGATTGTCACTGTTGGCAAGAGCACATTGAGCCTAGCAGTGCCACTTAGTATTGCATTGATGACATAGAAATAGTAGGATTCATCAATGTCATAGTCATCAAGATCGTAGTAATCATCCTCATTCTGTTGCTGCTGTTGATCATCGCAGTGGAGAATCAATTCTTGAGTACTAGTTGAGTTGCTCATCTCCCACCAATTTACAAGGTTTATTTGGATTTGGAAGAGGGGATTTTGTGGTGGTCTTGAAGTTTGTTCATGTGGAATTATAAGGGCTGTTTTCAATGTAAAGAAAACAGCCTTTGCTTTGGTTTTGGTTCCTTCCTTTGTAAATGAAAATTCTTGAAGGAATATGTTTTTCCCTTCTCTAACAATGTTTTTGTGTGATCATTTGCTTTCAAGTTGGGAAATCTTTATGCTTTGCCATGCTTCTACTTTCCAGAAGAAACCCTCTGTCCAACAAGCTTTGTAACATTAATTCAACATCGTCTTATAGAAGTAGAACCCTTTTATTTCAGTTAATATTTTTTAGTTATATTATACCTTCCTTTACACCTGTTGAGAAATAATCATTTTTGCTTTCTCTTTTGTTTGGAAAACGGTTATTTCACACTACTTTTTTAATACATATTCTCTTTATACTTCTTAAATAAATGTCAAATCGTAACAGAGAATATCAGCTGACTTCTTCAATAGATGTACCACGAATTTAAAATTAATCAATTGCAGTGTAACATAATAATTCAGGTAAGCAAGTAAATGAAATATGTCTCCAATAAATTTATCCCATTTAACATTCGTTTGTATTTGTAAATATATTTCGTACTGAATATCATTTACCTTTTAATGACACAAGCGAGAAGCACAAGAACGACCAAATTTGTTAGGATAAGTCTACCAATAAAAGAAAAATTTCTGGCATCCCAATTACTTAACCTCTGATTAGCTTTGTTAGAATGTCTTGGTATGTTCTTATGTTCACTCTCTGGTAATCATCCAAATACTTCTCCAAATCTTCAAAACCTTAAAATCCCAAGGCTTTGCTAATTTGTTTTTGCACTTGCCAATTACATTAGAAGAGAAGAAAATACTCATTTTTACATGATTAACTTTTTGGAATGGCCAAAGTTGTTGCAAAATAAATTCAAGTTTAACTCTGACATTACACTGATTCAGCTAACTCTAATATGCATAAATAAATAAATAATATTTGCGGCAATATACTTTTATAGTGAGTAAAATGCTGGTAATTTTTTTCTCTTACAAATAATAACACAAAATCAGCTTAGACAAGTGTTAAACACAGTATGCACAAGTAGCATTTCCATTTTAAATTACGCATGTCAGAGAATAAAAGGTTTCTGATTAATTTTGCATATTTTTGTTAGGATAATGGTATTCAGTACGGAATATATTTTACGAATACTCACACACGAATGATAAATGGCATAAATTTATGGGAGACATATTTCACTTGCTTACCTGAATTATTGTGTTACACTGAGATTGGTTACTTTAAATTCGTCTAAATTCGTGCTGATTGGTTTCGTACTAATTAGCACCTCTTGTCATTAAAATCCACCCTATGGCTCGGAAGAATATCTATCAACCTTAAGATAGTAGTTGTCTTGGTTTAAGATCGGTTAGAGCAAGTGAATAAAACTTTAATGATAAAAGCGGGTTGAAACCTATGTATTATGGATCAAATGACTTGTGAGAATGTACTTGATGAAATGACTTTTGAATGGATCATTGGTGCCCTGTGTTAGAAGCTTGAATGTTATTGCTACTTAGGATCTTGTTTGAATACAACTTAGAAGTATTTTTGAGATCGAATTTATCTATTGTAGTGCTTTTTTCGGTAGAGAAACTCTCAAAAATACTTTTAGCATTGTATCTTTTTATAACACAAGATTTATATAAAAGAGTTGTTGACTATATATCTTCTAGTGGATCTTGGGACCTAATCAATTAATTCCTCAAGTTGTGCAAACTAAAATGTGATCCATACACACTGCGATCTGCGGATGGAGAATGTTCTGTTCGTTCAGCAAACAATGCCTTGATGCAGGGGGAATTCCATAATAAGTGCAAGATCTTGAAAATCATTTGGAATTTCGCAGGATCGTGAGACAATAAAAGCTTGCTATGGAGAGTGTTCAGCAAAGCTATTTTTACAAATTATCAACGCAAAAATCATCATTTAACTAATGATGCTTCTTGTCTTCTTTGCAGGCACCCTGAAGAATATGTTGTTGACTAGGCATAAGCCCCATATGTCAGTCACTTTAGAAGTTTTTTTTTAGCATAATCATTTCGCTTAATAATTACTATTTGTATATGTAGAACTTTTAACATTCAACTGTTAAATGTGAGTAAATTAAGTTTATAATTTTTTATAAAGTTTAACTATAGAAAAGTATATTATTTGCACTTTTAATTATCTTTACAATTTTTAATTTGGTTATTCATCAAGTAAATTCAAATGAATGTATAATATATGTTTCTAAAATATAAGTATGTGATTGCAGTTACCGATATTTTTAAACTTCTCTGAGAAATATACGGACACTCATAAGTGAATTGTATCTTCCTAAATGATATATTCATATACACCGGTTAGAATTCAAAATCTCAATTACATACATAAGGAGTTTAAATTCCAACCTTGTTGGTGTCAACTTATAAGATTATCGAAATACAAATATTCAATTTATTTAAAATTTGGTGTATATAATCGTTAACATAATATCAAAATATTTGTTAGTTTAAATCATTAAAATTTAATATATACGTGAATTATTGAGTGGAGTAACTTGATCTATGTATATAGGTTATAGGTTATGTTCGGCCTAACCTTTTTTAGGCTTAAAAATTACTTTAATGTTTGAAGTTAAAATAAGAGGTTTAAATATCAAGTAGAAGTTGTTTGGTAAATTATTTAAAAAATTATAACTTTATTTAAAACTAATTTTCTCACTCAATCAAAAATATATTGATAAAATAAAAAATAATATTATGTAAAATTAACTTAACCAACATAAGTTTATTTTAATGATAAATATACATAAAAGTATTAAACTAAATACATTTAAATTTTTTTGAATGTAAAAATATAAAATTGCTAACTTCTAAGAATCTAATATAATAATTAGATTAAAAGTGATACGTAATATATTTTATAATTTTTAATTAACTGAATATAACTTACTGCAAATTAAACTCAACAGATAATTACACATCACCCACGCGGACTGAACACTTCATAATTCATAAACAATAAAAACAGGAAGAAAAAAATAAAATAAAATTGAGAGTCCAGTTTCATCGATCCTTCTTCAGAAATCAAAATCCTTCTTCGTTAAGGAAGAGTCAGAGGGTACACCACTTATAATCTATTTTTCTTTCTATATTTTTCATTGTCATTGATGCACACTTACCCCACCGTTCTATGTTTTTTTTTTTTTGTTCTATTTAAATGAAAAAAGAAAATTGAAACCTTAAATTTCCTTGTTGTCTTCAATATCGTGAAACTTACTCTTCAATCATCGAATTTTTGGTTTCTGGGTTTTTGTTTTCCTGTGATTTAGGGTTTGATTCTGATCGAAACCCGCGCCATGGCCATGTTCGATTCCATGTTCAACAAAGGCTTTAAGGCTGCCAAATGGTACTGTTTGTTTATTTTGTTTGATTTTTTGTATATAATCTGGGGTTTAATTTTTCTTCTTGCAATTCTATATTTTGTATGCTTTGAAATGAATTTAATAGCTGAATTTAATACTCTGCATCAATTGGCCTTGTTGAACTATTTGGGATGGTTTATGCTGAATTTTCCCTTTTCTTTATTTGCTAAGTTACTGGGTATTTTTTTATAGTTCAATTGTTAATATATGAATTGTGAGGACTGTGTTTCAGTCTGATTTAAACAATATATTTATTGCAATAGCTCATCTGACAATTGTTCTATTTTGGTGTTTCTCTTATATTATTTTATTATTATTATTATTATTATTATTCTTATTCTTCTTCTTATTATTATTTCTTGGTTGTTTCATTTATATGTAAGTGATTTGTTTACCTGCTCATACTTTCAGTAAAACACTGCTGAAGTTGACAATTCCGCGTATAAAGCTGCTAAGAAACAGAAGAGAGATTCAGTTGAAGAACATGCGGCGTGAGATTGCCAAGCTGCTTGAGACTGGACAAGAAGCCACAGCTCGAATTAGGGTATACATGATTTGCATATAGTCAAGGTTTTAAATTGCTGTCCCGGTTTCATCGTATCACTTGATATTGTGGGAAATTGCCAGGAAATGTGGCCAATGCGGCCACAAGTGTGGTCACATTGCAGTCGTGGACACTAAAAAAGCCTTGACATTGTAGCCAAAATCATGGTTGCAGGCCGTTTTTTAAAACCTTGCATATGACGTTTAGTGTTGCAACTTTTCTATTTGAGAATTTTATACCAATGGCTTAGGACATAAAGAAAATTCTTTTGGTAATTTTTCTTTGGTAGTGCAGTTGCTGATGTGGTCATCTGTGCAGGTAGAACATATTATAAGAGAGGAGAACATGACGGCTGCTCAAGAAATCGTTGAACTCTTTTGCGAACTTATTGCGGTCCGCCTTCCAATAATTGAAACTCAAAGGTAATCTAGAGATGAAAAGGAAGTCTGGTTGACTGGTTTAGAGTCTGTTTGAATTTGTGTGATATGCCAATGTTAATTTTGCATTCAGGATAGTCATTTGTAAATATTGTGTTAATGAAAGTGTAGGTATGTTTTTCAGCTGAATTTCACAAAAATGTTAACCATGTTCTACAAATCTGACTAACCAGTAACTTGGGAGGATCAGTTTGTTTTGTAGGCAGGACCTAAACAATGTATTTGCCACTTTGTTTGAAGGAGTGTTTGGTGGTAACTAAGAATTGATGAAAAGTATTTTCAGCACATTGTTTCAATCTCTCTCAATTATATTTCATTGTCATTGCACAAATTCTTAATTCATCTAGCCTGAGAGCTTGACCCTTGATTTGGTGAAAAATATTGAATTGTTCAAGCAGTGTTTGGCTACTTGTTCTTGAACATTGAATTTGTGCAAAGGTGCAATATGATTTAAAACTTGTTTGAACAATTTTCTCAATAAGCACTTAATAGGATAAGAAAATAAAATGAATTGAGGAGGGAAATTGAATCAAACTTATATCTCAAATTTTTCAGAAGCTCTCTCATCTAACTCTTTGCACCCCTATAAATTATATGGGCTTTTTTAAAGCTGGAAATCAAATACATATCTCAATTGAAAAGCTCTCTTAAGCTAGAAGCCAAACTAAATTGGATCTTAATTAGTGGCAATTTGATTAAATTGGTAAATGCTTGGGGCATAATTTTGTGCCTATGACACTCAAATGAAAAATCTATTGGAAACTATAAAATGAGTGATGCTCTTCTCTTTGGTGTTTGGGCAGTGAAGTGCCAACAAAAAGGAAATTCTAGATAGCATCATAATTGTTGTTTCACTATACTCAACTTTTTATGCATGTCATCCTTCTGCTCCTTATTCTTTTGAATGAAGTAACAAGGAAGTCAAACATGGAAAGAAAATCTCCATTGCTAAGAAACATGCATATGCTTTGTCATTGACTGATATTCAGTACTTGTACATTGTTAGAGTGCTAGGTCAAATTCTACGTCAAAATAATATATATTGAAGTTGAAGTGATGTCTATATTGATAACCATTGGGAAGTTTTTGCGAAGTAAAAGAGAAAAAAACTTGCATTTATATGTTGTCAAGATTTTTAGTCAAGCAAGTTATACTGGGCTGAACACATATCCACTCCTTAATAGTTGTCAATGCTATTCTAACTTCATATAGTTTGTATTATTTGCTATTAGTATTGTTGGACAGACTAAAATTATGCCCATCATTATCCTTTTGATAGCCTGACAAGTTCAAAAAAGTGTGTAATGGATTTTTAACGTTGTTTAGATCATCCTATTATTTTTACTAAGTGTATGTTATGATTAAGACCATGATCATTCTTGTAACCAAAGCATAAATGTCAACCATTATTCTCTAATTATGTAATCTATGTTCTCAATATTGTTCAGGGAATGCCCCCTTGACTTGAAGGAAGCCATATCCAGTGTATGTTTTGCTGCACCAAGGTGTGCAGATTTGCCTGAGTTGTTGCAGGTTCAGATGCTATTTGCTGCCAAATATGGGAAGGAATTTTTATCTGCTGCAACTGAGCTCAGGCCAGACTGTGGTGTTAATCGCCAGGTGCATGAAATTTTCATGCTATACAACCTTTTACTTTTCTTTTGTGATAAAACATTTTATACAGAAAGCCATTTTCTCGTATGACATTCTCCTTGTAAATTTCAATTGCAGTTAATAGAGCTGCTTTCAATTCGTGCTCCTTCACCAGAAAAGAAACTGAACCTTCTAAAAGAAATTGCTGTTGAGCATGATTTAGATTGGGATCCAGAAGCTTCAGAAACTGAGTTCTTTAAAAAGCATGAAGATTTATTGGTAAGTGTTAGGCTGTAGTGACTAACTAGAAGGGAAAAAAACTGGCAATAATATGGTAAATTCTTTCTTTCACACACCATTATCTTACATAACACGTGCTTTCGTTGTCAGAATGGCCCCACCCAATTCGTTAGTGGGTCTAAGTTGCCCCTTCCTGACGAAAACCACAATGAAGAGATATACTCCACTCATGATACTCCCAATAAAGAACAACTTGATTCTGATTCTGGTTTTGGTTCTGGTTCTGATACATTAGAATTTCCTGAAGTTCCTAAGGTATCAGTCCAGCCAAATGCAAATGTTGCCACAGCTCCAGAAATGGTTACACCTTTGACTATGGAACCCCTTTATGTTGATCTTGATTCACCAAGACATTCTGGAGATTTTACAGATGTGAAGCAGGAGCAAGTTGAAGATAGATCAACAGTTCACAAAGATGAACCTCACACTTCAATCGGCAAAATGGAGAATAAACAGTTTTTGCCGTTCATCTCCCCTCCATCTGTATCATCTGGATCATTTTTTGGAAGACATAGTGAGTCACCTCCCTCCTTCTCAAGCACAAAGTCGGAAGGCAATGTAGACTTACAGGATGTGTTGGCTGCAGCCCATGCTGCTGCTGAAACTGCTGAACGTGCAGCAGCGGCAGCTCGCAACATGGCCAGCCTTGCTCAAGTCCGAATTAATGAGCTGACAAAGAAAAGTAGTGAACATGTGCCTGATAGCAGCAGCACTGAGAACCCGTTTTATGCTGGTGATGGTAATGAATCTCCAACAATAGAAAAGCATTTCACTGATCAAATTCCTGCAGGTAGCTCTGATGCCCATAATAGAAACAATGTTGAACATCACCAGGATCATCATGCTTCCCCAGGCTCTCATTCATCAAGTTTTCCTTCCTTTGACACACTCAAGGAAGATTTTGCTTCTTCCCTACCCAATGATCATCATGTATTGAATGACAAGTCCTCTAGTCACCAGCCAAAGAGATTACCTTCAATAGACGACGATTCATATTTCTCATATCCCAACTTATTTACCTCTCAAAACTCTAATGTGGGATCTCAGGCTCATTCAGATAATAGCCGTTCCCCTCATGATCAATGATGCAGAATTATCATCCGGCCACACATTTCCTTATGAGTTCAAGTCTTGCTTATGAGTGTTTTATACTTCTACAGTCAGTACTTTATTTTGTTTTATTTTTAAAGAGCATGCAATCCCTGGCTTTGTTGTCTACATAGTAAATACTAAAGGCTGGATTTGCATAATGATGGGCACTGCCACTATGTAATTGCTTTGGTTCAGAAGCGTTACTGTTTGTGGCTGGGGCAGCAATGAGTGTAGAAATCTTATAGTGTTTGAATAAAAGCATTCAGCTTCATTTTTCTTTATATTTTTTTTTTCAAGGACAGCAAGACAGCAGATATACGAGTTAGACCACCGGAGGATATTAGACATTTAATGCTTTCAGAACTTCATTTTGTAATTATTGTAATATTGTGGCATGTTAGACTGTGGAATATATCACTTCATAGATTTTTTTTTTTCATGGATAGTGATAGTGCCAATCCTTTTTCTATCTATTTTCGTAGTTAAAGTTTTGTGCCCATACAAATGAGACATCATTGTGATAAATTATTTTGAAAAGAAAATAATTCTCTTCTCTTCAATCCGAATGACCTAACTATTACTTTTTATATAATTATATTATAAGAATGTATAAGATAAGATAAGAAATAAAAATATTTGACGGAAAATAGTAATAGTACCGGTAAGTGAAAAAATGAGGGAACATAAATTGAGGTGGTTTTGACACGTAATGAGATGATCTCTAAATGCTCCTGTAAGAACAAGAGTCTGTTATCAAGAGTTCTCGACACAAAGAGAGGTAGAGGTAGATCGAAATTTGCCTGAGAAAAGGTAATTAAATAAGACTTAATGGAATGAGATATATATTGATGGAAAGTGTGTCTTAAAACAGAATGGAGAAAAATTATGAGCTTGGTGGAGGGTTAAATTCATTATTATCTCTATGTTCCAAGCTGTCCTTTTTTTATTTTTTTTCTTCTTCATTTTCTCCCTCTTCTTTTCTTTTATCTTATTTTCCTTTTTTTTTTTCAACTTACTCATATCTGTTATTGGATTTATCTACCATTGATTCCCAATTAACTTGGATTAAAGGTGATGGTTATGTTGATAATAATGTATAAACTAAAATATAGGCTGCATTACAATAGAATGCAAGCTACTTGCACAAACTATCTGATGTCTATATACAATTTAGGCCACTGGAAAATAGTTGCAGCAGATTCAGGGTTATTGATGTATATATGCAATCCAGACCTTCCAAAAATATTTATAACATAATCAAGGTGTTGTCTAATAGTGGAAGTATGTTAAAAGCTTGGTTGAACTGATTAGAAGGCTCAAAATGAGTTAAGCACAAATAATTTAATATATGATGTGGATTGTGTTCTAAATCTGAGGATCAATCTTAATTTAATTTAGTCTTGTTCAATAATTAGGTCGCTCATTTTTCATTATTATTATGTATCATTAATTTGAGAGTTAGATTCACATATTAAGGAATAATAAATATAAGAGAGTTTTTACTGTATCCCCGTTAATTGGGTGGGGGTGGAGGGGGTATTGATATGGTTAATTTTCAGCCAATAGATACTTGTGATGAATTTTGTCAAGTTATAAATACATTAAGATGCTATCATATCAATACTAATACATTGGATTACATTAGAACTTCACAATTAAAATATGTTTAACCGAGAATGATAATAGAGTAGGCAACTTTTTTAAGAAAACTGCGTTGCACCTCTTTTACTTATAAAAAAAAGTTATGAATATATTAAATATCAATACATAATATATTAAAGTATGAGTATGGTAATGTTAAAATATGATAGCAAATTAATATATTTATATAAAGTAATTATATTTTTTAAAAAAGGGAAAATAATCATATATATATATATATATATATATATATATTAGTTCACACATTACTCCTTTTTTTTTTTTTTTTTTTTTTTTTTTACAGTGATCGAATTAAGATTTAAATCCAAAACTTAATGCATATTACTCGAAAGCCTACCACTATGCCAACCCCAGTGATTCTACACTGCTCCTTATTTAACCTTCCTTATACTTCCTTGTCCTGGGTGTCAAGTTAATATACAAGAAGTGTCAATGTAAATTTTTAAAAGTTTGAGATTCAGTAGAATTTACCTAATATATAAGTGCTGTTTTCAAATATTAAGGAGTTGTGGGGTGCGAGCGTGATTTTCAAGTTATAAAAATAAGAAGGAGGAGTGATTCAAATCTGAAGCTGAACCCTATCTAGCTGAGCAGACGGAGGAGAACCCGACTGAAGCTGCCTCCGCGACGCCGTTTCGATTCAGCCTCAGACATTTCCGTAAGTTTATCTTTTCACACTTTACACAATTACCCTATTCTTCGCATACTTCGTCGCTACTACCCCAAACAACGATAACCTAATCAATTTGGCTTCGCCCCCTCTTTTTCTCTTCACAAACAATAACAATTCAAGTGTGATTGATGGCTCCAGTGTTTTACGAGTTTCAAAGATGCTTGCTAGAGTAGAACTGATTTTGAGAACCACGTTTTTTGTTCTTGTCACCAATTGTTTCATATAAATGAAAACAGTGAATGAATAATTTCTGTAAGTTTAACAGTGAGTTTGTGAGAGAAAAAAATAACATTTTTTAAGAATGTGGCCCGTGTAGGTGCCAGTTCGTCACTTATTGAGAAAATTGTGTAAATATGTGTGTAGATCCATTTTTTAAAAAAAATTCTTGAGTCAAGGGCCTGTAATTCATAATGCTTAAAATTATAGCCAAAGTGATGAATGCAGGTATATGCCATTGAAATTTTCTGAGACTTTAAGGAGAGTTGTAATATATGTCATCTATTGGTGTTGGTAACGAGAAATTACATATAATTAGTCTATTAGTATTATGCTATTAGACTAATAGTAAGTCTATTGCGAAGTCACAAAACACAGTATCGATCACATTGGATTTTTTTTTTTTTTTTTTTTAAGACTTAAGGCTTTCAAAGGATCAAGCCACTAGTACTCTTATGTTTACCGTGGATAGACTTTAAAATTCCTTAAGAAGATAAGAGAAACACAGAACAAATGGGTGACGTAGTGCATGAGGTTTGAACCTAGTGGGGGCTGGGGAGGGTTCGATGTATTCAGCCTTTCCCTAGAACGCGGAGAGGGTGATTCTAGGATTTAAGTGGAGAGACAGAAACAGAACTAGAACAGATAAGAAGAAAAAAGACAGTGGCATTGCAGTAGAGATTGAAGAACAAATTTGAAAATAGCCTTGTACTTAGTGTAGTTTCATTCACTTTCACAATCACACCAAAACCTAACAATTTCATTGGTGATGAGATTTGTAGTATCATTTATTAAAAGCCCAGGTTAGCAATGCAAAACAGTGAAAGTGTCTGCTTGCTGCTGTAGGTTGCAGTCATGGTGCAAGAAAGTGGCAAGAGGAAGAAGCCAAACATTCTGGTGACTGGTACACCGGGGACAGGAAAGACAACTGTGTGCACTGCTCTAGCTGAAGCCACCCAGCTCCACCACATCAATGTCGGAGAATTAGTCAAAGAAAAGAACTTGCATGATGGATGGGATGATGAGCTTGATTGTTACCTTCTTAATGAAGACTTGGTAAGCTATCAATTTATATAATTTGGATCATTCCTATATGCTTGTGTTTGAGATTTAGCTCCTCTAAAGTAAAGTGAGGAGATGTGTAAAATGAGAAAGTAAGCAAGAATATATACAATGTTGATTTAAAGTGAGTCAATTTTAGTCAAATGAATGATAGATACATCCTTACTTATTTTACTCATCTCAATTTATAATATCCAAATCCTTTTGTGGTGCAACATATGGATTTTGATGAAGTTCTTTTAAGTTCATTTTTGTTAGAAGGATACACAGAAGTAGATCAATAGATTCCACACTATAACTTAATGATGATGATCCTTGTCAAAAGTTGAGGTGGTAGATTCATTGAGCACAGAATTGGAGACTACGTCATGGTTCCTTTCATTGATAGCAAATGTGCATGCTACTTATATTGTCCCTGGATCAATTTTTACTATCTCTTTGAGATTACTAATATCAAGATTGGGAAAAGATTAGACTTCTACACAATTCTTTGATGAAAGTAACTTCCTGAAGTAGGAGTGTTTCAGGTCCTACACTTCAGAGACCCTGTCCCCCGCGCAATATATCCTTGACATATATTACTACTCCTCTAATGTTTAATCCCATTAGCTGTCCTTACTGAATATAATTTTTCTTCTGGATTTTCCTGGAGTTTCGTTGTTTATTTAAACTATTGGTTATGTACATCTAGTTGTTATTTCTTAGGGCTCTTTGTTGTCAAAAGAAAATGGTAGCTCCTCTCTTATCCAGTATTTTAAGAATCTACTTGTCCAATTATTTGTCAAGATATTTTACTTTGATGCTGAACTGCCAGTTGGATTTGGTTTATGTTATGTTTTGGATTGCATGAAATAATTTTAATATTAATATTATCCTCATCATTGATACATTTCTTGTCATCATGTGTATGTTGCCTGATTTATAGGTTTTATGACTATTTTGCATGGGTTTTGTAGGTTTGTGATGAACTTGAGGATGTTATGGAAGAGGGGGGAAACATTGTGGACTACCATGGCTGTGATTTCTTTCCTGAGCGTTGGTTTGATTGTGTGGTTGTACTTCAAACTGATAACACCATTTTGTATGACCGTTTGAGTAGGAGGTACGGAAGACTCGTTTCTGTTATTGATCATTAATTTTGCTACTCTATTATTGGTTTCATTATAAACCTTCCCCGTATATGTGACAGGGGGTACAAAGATTCAAAGCTTTCGAACAATATTGAATGTGAAATCTTCCAAGTTCTGCTTGAGGAGGCTAAAGAAAGTTACTCGGAGGAGAAAGTGATTGCAATGAAGAGTGATAATATAGAAGACATTAGTAGAAATGTGGCAACTCTGACAGAGTGGGTCAGAAATTGGTCTTTACCCTCACATTCTTAACAAAAAAGATGAGTACTTTGTATATACCTTTTTGCACGAGTATGGTGAAAGTATCATGATGAACTGCTACCTGAAGCAGATCTGCAGTGTGGTTGAATTCTCTTGTGACATGTATTTGTGGCATTTTATGTGATGGTTCTAAATTTGACAATTGAAAGGTAACTTTTACCAAGTTGTGATAACGAGTTTCAAATAGTTAAGGGAGGTTTATTAAACAAGATGCAATATAAGCTATTTTCAGCCGTTAAAAAGTTAACAGGTAGTTACAAGCTAGTTGATAGCTGAAAATTGATAAACTACTTTATTAAGTTACAAGTGTTAAAATTAACTGTTGAAATTGTGGAATTAGTTGAAAAATTTAAAATAATAGAAATATAATAAAATTATAATTTATTTAAAAAGAGTAATTAAGAAATTGGATAAATATATTGAAGATAAAAATGAAAGAAATATAAATTTGAAGCTATCATTTTAAAAACAACGTTCTAAAAAATATTAAAAATTTATTTGTCGAATACTTAAATAAATTTTTTTATTAATAAAAATATTAAAAGTTAGTTGAAATATTTTGTGAAACATAAGTATATTTTTTGGAATTGATGCAAAAATCCTATAATGGACTGATGGAACATGTATCTCCCAACACTTTTTGTTAAATACTGTCCAATGCTACCTATTTTATTATCACCACTTCACCTGAATTGTTTTTTTTTTGTTTTATGTAACACCTGAATTGTATGTCATATCAACACACACTATCTTATTTTCAGTAGCAGTGCAGCACCAAGGCTGTTCAATAATACTATCTTAGGTTAAAATTAATTTTATCAAAATTAATCCTATGAAACTCTTTCTGATTCTTGATTGCCCTCTCTCTCTCTCTCTCTCTATCCATCTTCATTCATTACCTATTTTAAGCCACGTTTTGTACTGATAAAGGGATGAATTAAAAAACATGTGAACAGTCATTCCCTTTTTTTTTTTTTTTTTAAAAGAATGTGCCAAAAAAAGTTATGAATTTCACCATATTTTGTTTTTAATTCAACCTGCCTTTTTATAGAGCTACCAAACTGTAAAAAGATTATCCATCTTCTCCTATTTCATCCCTCCATCACTTTCTTTCGTAAAGCATACTGCATTTGTTACCTCTTGTTACTTTTATTTGGCACATGTGACGAGAAAAAATATTAAAAAACTAGAAAATTGGAAAGCTACGACTTGCTCATGTGAAGCTGATGAAGTAACGAGTAGAAACAAAAAATTAGAGGAATATACTCATTAATATCTTAATCTCAAAATCTGATTTTATTAAAATTTATTATTGGATTAATATGTTGGATCTTCATGGTTGTTTACAGTTCTTTTAGAAGAATACTTAAATTTATATTCATTTAAAAAATAATTTTTTATTCTCTCTCCACAAAATTGATTAGCATGGGAAATTTCTTATTTCTCTATCCTTATCCTTAGAGAGGTTGATGTCAAGAATCTGAAATGAAAAGGAAAACTTTTTCTTAGAAAACTTGCAAGTGTATCAGTTTCTCATCCTTTATTTTCAGTAAATACGAAGTAGATTTTAGTGATTGTTAGTTGTCGAAATTGAACTTACCATTTCTTCTATTTATTTATTTAAACTTGATTGATGGTTGATTTGATTAAACAAGTTACTAGTTAGAAGGCTGATTATTTTATTCCCGATTGAAAGTTAGTTCATTTATTTAAACTTGATTGATGGTTGATTTGATCAAACTACAGCAGATGATACACATTGTAATTTGTAACTCAAGAAAGCAACCCCTATGCACAATTGTAAATGAATACAATGCAATGGACTTGACTTACAGGAGAGACGTGTAATCAGGAAAGGACAAGAGAGAAAGAAAACTATTATAGCTGAAAAAAAATGTCATAAATAATTCTATTTTTTCCCTCTTTACCTTACTATTGTGCCAAAGTCACCTTAGACCAGATAACTCAACTGTATGTAGATTTTCAGTAGAGTCAACAATCAAATCAGAATTGGGATGAGGAGTCAGAAATAAATTCTTATTATGATGGAGCAAACCAACTTACACAATTGACATAGAACTAAATGCTAAAAAACAAGAGATTTTAAAAGACATACAAATTGTCACAGTAATTTAAAGTTTAAACTGACAACCTTCTTTTCTCTTTACCTATTAAAGAAACCAACAACAATTATTCTTAGCAGAATTAACATAGCATAATTTGGCAGCGGCACAGAACTTTTTACCCCATCAATTTATTGCAACACAGCGGTGAGCCAATTCTTCCACAAATTCTGCAATATTTTTATCAGAATTTCCTCCCTCATCAACATAACTCTTGGCCAGATTCTTCCATTTGATGGCATTTTTCTTTATTTCATTTCCTTTTTCAGTCTCCAATATTTCCTTTATGCAATGAGTGATTGTTTCTCTTCTAACTATCTCTTTCTCATCAGCAACAGCTTTGACTCCAATTTTCCACACATCCTTTAGAAGTTTTGCATTTGTGATCTGGTCTGTCCACAGTGGCATTGCAATCACTGGAACTCCTAAGCTCAAAGCTTCCAATGTGGAGTTCCAACCACAGTGTGTGAGAAAACACCCCAAAGCCTCATGTGTTAGGACTTGTAGTTGGGGACACCATGCGACTATTAAGCCCTTCTCTGATGTGTCAGCAAACTCCTTTGGAAGCTTTCCCTTATCACAATCTCTAATCACCCACATGAAATAACTTCCACTATCTCTCAAACCCCAAGCCAGTTCCTCAGTTTGCTCCTCATTAAGCCCTGCCATGCTCCCAAAAGAGACATACACAACTGACCCTTTTGGTTTTTCATCAAGCCATTTGATGCAAGCTTCTGAGTTTGGATTATACATGTTAACACCATAGTCCTTGTCATCTTGGAGTCTTCTGTCCAAGTACATAGATGGCAGGCATGGTCCTATTGGCTTTAATGGCCAAATCTTCACCAGCCAATCCACAACCTACAATAAATTTCATTTCAAATTTCAATCATCAATAATATCCAACAGAATAACTAGGATAAAAATGTGTTTTAGGTCTCTCAAATTTCAATCAAAATAGGTCTTATTCGTTATACTTTTAAAATGATGTTTTTGGTCTTTGAATTCTTTTATAATTGATGAATTTGTCCCTCTTTATGGAACTTAGGATACTAGGATGAGAGACAAAATTCATCAATTATAAATAAAAAAGAAGACCAAAATCATCCTGAAGTATAGGAACTAGGATCAATTTTGACCAAAACTTGAGGGAAAAACACTTTTTACCCAAACAACTACTACTGTCTAATTCATTCCAACAAATAAGAACACATCAAATTAATGAAGAGAATTTTCAGCTAGTCAAGTCACTTACCTCTGGCTCCAGTTCATAAAAAGTGTTTGCAAGAACCCAATCTGCTTTATCAATGTTGACAAATTGATTCACAACTACATCAAAGTAGCCTGGATAGGACCCATATTTGTTCAAGAAAGATGGCAAGTCCCCAGCTGCAAGTTTTGGCAACCCTGGCAACAAATATTCTGCCTGTGTAAGAGGCAACTCTATCAACTTCTTATAAACATGCAAGTATATGTTGTTTGTTGTGCATGTCTGAGTGAAGAAAGTAGCACCAAGTAGCCCAAATTTCTTGGCAACATCAAGAACCCACGGCAGGAAAGCATCATAGATAACACAATCTGGAGGGTGGCTTGACCCTGCAAGCTTCTGAACAAGCTCAGCAAAAGTTTGTGATCCAACCCTCCAAAAGGTGTCTATGTAAACCTCAAGGCTCTCTGCTGCTGCAAGCCCTCCATCATCATAGCCATCTGAGATGCTCTCAACTTCTATGGAAGCGAAGTTTTTGTTTCTCATGTTCTTCCAATTGGACACAACAGTTACAAGTGTTACCTTCACTCCTCTCTGCACCAAACGCTTGGATAACTGAAGCATAGGATTGATGTGTCCTTGTGCTGGGTAAGGTAGGACAAGACAGTGAGCTACATGGCTTTTCCTTTGCTTTTCCATTTCTGATTCCAAAGTTTTTTTTTCTCCTTCACCACACTGCATATGTGTTCATTTCTTTCTGTTACATGTGTATAAATAGAAGAGAAATGTAATTCTTACGCCAAAATGAACAACTAAGAGAGAGAGAGAAAGAGAAAAAATGTGATGTAATAAATGATACAGTAAAAAAAAGATCGATTAACATGACTTGAGTCCAGTAGAAGAATTTAGCCTCTTACAATAAGATGAATCAAGATTCAAATATCTATTGAAAAATATGTTACATTTAGTATCTGATTGTATTTTAAATAATATTGTCTAAAAAAATATGTGAGAAATTTAAAATAAAAGATAGACATAAAAAATAATGTTGTATGAAAAATTGCATGATTCAAAATAAATGTTACTTTGAATTATTCAAAATATAAAAATCAAATAAAAACCAGAATTTTTTTTTCTTTTATACATAAAAACTGAAAAACATGTTGATATTTTGAAAGCAAAAACATTAACGTAACACGAATCAGTAATGATAGTTGACCGAATATACTTTGATATTTATGAACATGCACCAGCTTCATATAAAAAAAAAAGTTCGTGACCTAAAACTTTAAAAATCAATGAACATTTTTAAAATTAAGTTTTGGTTATTTGTATAAGTAATTATTGCTTATGAGTAAAAATAATATTTTCTTTCTATTATTTAAGGATTGTTTAAGAGTTATTTAAAATTATCTCAGTAGAATAAAATGTGTATGAATTAATTATGATGTATAATTATGAAGATCAATTAAGATAAGATAAAGAATTTTAAGTGTGCAATATTTCTTAATTAGAATTCGAGGGATCCATGCCGGTGATATGTGATTATTATTGCATCTGGAAAAGAGATCCTTAATCACTCATGGAAGATGAACATCTCTCATTTGTTAGAGACTAAATCATATGTAAGAGGTTGATCCCATTTCTGCAGTTGTGGCTTCAGAACAATTTTCTGATGATTTACTTAGCCTCCTCTTGGAAGATGCTATGGCCATGGGGATAAGGTTTTTTAGATTTTAGTTTGCTGCTCTTTGTTTCCTCTTTTTCCATGTACCAAAAAATATGTGGTTAAATTAATTTTAATTATGAATTTTACATGAAACATATATATATAGATAGATAGATAAAATTAATTCTAAAGGTAAAATAAACTATATATTCTTAATCAACTAAATTGATTATTGAGTATGTGGATCAATCAACATAAAATTATTTTAATTTAACAAATAATTTTAAATTTAAGTTTTAAATATGAAGTTACATTAAATATTGAGAGAAAATTTTTTTGGTCTATAATGACTTTTCAATGCCGTTTTCCATTGATAAGGATCCTACAATGTTCAATAAAATTGTGTCTCATATAAAAACACACACTGTCGATATTAAAGAAAAACAATTTAATTGATTGAAGGAGACTTTGGTTATTGAGCTTACAACACTTGGCAGTAAGGTTTGTAATTATTTAGAAAAATAATTTGTCATATAGTAGCATTACATAAAAGAGGAAAGCGAAGTTTGTTTTATTTTCAGGGTTTGCATGACTTCCACTTCTTTTTTTTTTTTCCTTCAAAGAAGTTGGATTTAATATAATTTTGAAAAATTCATGAAAATAAGAGTATTATTTTAAGTTAATGAAATTAAAAAAATACTTTTACAAAAAAAATTCTATGCAAAAGAATTTTGACTTTACAGGTAAATAATGCTTCATAAACCGATTATTACTTTATTATAATTAGCACGAATAATGTACTGCCAAACAGTTTTTGTTCCTGTTATATTGGTATTAGTGAGGAGCGTATGCAATTATGTCATCAAGATTTCTTTAATTCTGCGAGCACACACCGTCTTTTTTTTTTTTTTTTTTTTTTTTTTTTTTTTTATATTTCAACTCGCGTATCACGAGCCACTTGTCCATGACCACTACATTTCGGTGTTGCTTCAAGTATTTATTTATTTTACCTTTAATAAATAAAAAAATAATATAAAGAATTGTAAGTATATTTCTTCTCTTTCGTTATAACTGTGGAGAGAAAAAAATTATTCTAAAATAATAATTATTTTAATTTTTAATGTAATATTAATTACTTTTTATTTATATTTTTATAATATTAATGGTAGATAACGAAATCAGATAGGAGTAAGGAAGAGTAAATATTTGTAATTAGCTTTAATAAGATCAACACAATAGGTTAGTTAATTATTGTTACTTTAACGAAACTAATTTTCTTCAAAAAAAAAAAAAAGAAACTAATTTCAGTTAGATCAGATTGATCCATGAAGTTATCAAGCATAATATTTTTGTCGGGTGTGGATTAGGCTTATTTAGCTCGCGGATAATGGTTTGATAAAAAAATTCAAAAGTAATGTAACTCGTAAAAATAATTTAAAATATTAATAAAATTAAATAAAGGTATCATAAATAAGTATATTCATTATTATATTTTTTGTAATCAATAAATATATTAATTATTTAAAAGCAAAACCTTTTCACCCACATATCCCAACTAATATGTACCACATGTAACATGTTCGGAAGACCAGGCTAAATAAGGCGACGACACGTGCAACATGCATGCTTTTATTTCATGTTGTCCTAATTTTAATGAACTGAATTAAAGGAAATAAATCGTAGGCCCAAGAGCATATGTCCAACTCTACCCCATAATTATTGGGTTTATTGTAACCCTGTACATTTATTAATTATTTTTATTATTGATATAATTAAATTTCTGTTTAAATATATTTTTCTGATTGCAATTTAGTATTTTTTTTGTAAATTTTTTGTTTTATTTTTAGTCCCTACAAATTATCTTTATTTTATTTTTAGTCTTTAAAACACTTTTAGACAATGTTTCAAATATTAAAAAAAGAATATACTTTTAGTTTCTATATTTTTAATTAAAAAAAGAATATACTTTTAGTTTCTATATTTTTAATGAATATTATTTTTAGTCATCCGAGCTTTTATATTGTACATTTTAGTTCTTGAAATTTATTAAAAAAATGTATTTTTTTTATCTATGGGCTTACTCTCTCATTTTTGTACTTCTTTAACTACAGATTGTGAGAAGGGACTAAAAATGTATTTTTTATTATGTTATGGATTAAATTATTCGATATGAATTGTTGGAGACTAAAAATAAAATCCAATAAAAGTATAAGAAATAAAAATATATTTTATCCTAATAACTAAAATTGATCAAATTTTATAACAGTTATAATAAATGTGTTAATATAATCTTAATAATAATTAACGTTAATAATTAGATATATAGATTTTTTTAAATCAATTAAATATATCGATATATAAATGAAACTTATAATAATAAAAAAAACATAGCTAACTTAAGTAATAACAATTGATAAAAAAAAAAGAAGCTATACACGTATCATTTATTATCGTATCTATTAATTTCTCAACTCATATATGTCATAATTATCTTCTAAGGGTTGGTGCCTGGTGGGTTCATTAACACGTACAGCTAATAATTGAAATGGTTTTGAGTAATTTTATTGCTGTTTTTTTGTTGCCAGAAGATATGTATTAAACTTTCTTTGCAGCTCTTTATCATATTTTATGCTACGATATTCGCTTTTATTATAATAATATTTATTTATTTTGTCTATGAAAAGAGAATAAAAAAAACGAAATATGATAAATAATAAATTAACAAAAGATCTCCAGAGATCGCTAGAGCATTTAGACTTTTTTTTTTTTCTGAATATGAGTGCATTAACAACAAATTTGCATGTTTATAACAAAGTTATTCATTCATTTCTTGTCTTTTAAAAATATTATAGTAATTTAAAATAGTACTTATTAAAAAATCATTTTCTCTCTCCTCCTCGTTCTCACACCTAACAGTTCTTTACCAAAAAAGAAACCTTTGTTTTGGTTATTGAACCTTAAATTAATTTTTAAAATTAATATCATCCAGAGATCGTCGGCGACATCAAGAATGTTGGTGAGGATGATGTTCACTACGTTGTTCTTTGCAATCGGTGTTCTTGTTGAATTCAAAAAGATCAACACTCTTATTGGGGGTTCGGTTGTTTGATTAAATTTCTTAGGAAAAATTTCAATTCCTAAATAATTAAGTCTCTCATTTTCTATTACTTACAATTAAAGTCATTAATTGTTGAATCCAAGTTGAAAAAATAGATTTAACTAATGAACTAATCTGATTAACAAGCAAATAGAGCCATGGCTCTTAAAAAGGTGACAAAAAAAAAAGGGTCTTAAAAAAGTGACCTGCTTAGTTTAGTGGATCAATTAGGCCCAAGTATAACAGCCCAAGAACAACTACAATATATTTTTCATATTATAAATACAAGATTTCATTTTAATTCATTTAAATCTCTTTAATTTAGTTTATATATGAAATTATTGGTGAAACAATTTTGATTTTCTAGTGCATGCTAATCCAACGCTAACACAAGAGAATATGACATCACCTCATCATGCACCAAGAAAAGCAACTAAGAATTGCCCTAAGTTGTCTATAATATAATTCCTCCACAACCCGCATGACCATGAGGACCAATATCAAATCCATCACAATTCACTTTAATCCATTCTTTATGAGGTGGATTTCAAGAAATAAGAATAGGATCAATAGGCTTTATAGTTGTTTCGGGTGAGGGTGGGTGACAGGGTGAGGATCTGCTATGTTTAGCTTATTTTTTAAAATAAAATATGTAATTTTATAATTTTATGATATATTTGTTTAAATTATTTTTATTTAAAATAAATAGTTTTTTAATTAAGAAACACATTTTATCGATTTGCTTCTATAAATTTTATATAAAAAATATTTTTTGAAATTTTTAAAGAAACTGATCCATAATACTATATATGATTAATGCTAGCAGCAGTGTGAATTCTATGACAGAAAATAATTTGCTCCAGTCTGAGAATATTTTTATCTTTACAACCAGTCTAGTCTCAGCAATTCCTGAGAAAAGAGAGCTGGTTTGTTGCTTCTTCTTGTTTCGCAGGTTCGGATTCTCCACCCCTAGCTTTTCCCAGGTTCGGATTCTCCACACCTCAGCTTCACACCAAAGCTTCACTTCCTCACCAACTCTGCTAACTGCTCCTCTTCTTTCATATTCATTCGTTCACGGAAATTTCCTTCATTCTCTCTCTCTTTTTCTTCCTTCTCCGTTCCATCTCTCCGTCGATCCCACTCCGCCGTTGTGCCACCACCTCCGTGCCGCCTCCGCATCGCCTTCTCCACCAAATCCCTCTCCTCCGTCAGACTCTTTTCCTTCATCTTCTCCTCTCTCTTTTTTTTTTCTCTTATCTTTTTGTTTCTTCATCACTGCACCACCACTGTTGTCCTTTGCCTCACTGCACTACGGTCCCGTCTCTCTTCCTCTTCCCATCTCCTCTGTAAATAGCAAGATTTTTTTTTTTTGCTTCAACATTTTTTGGGATTTTTGTTATTCTTTTTCAATTTAGAAACTGATTGATGTTGAAACCTGCAGGTACACCGGAGAAGGAGCAGTGGCCGGAGTGAAGTTGAAGACAAGAAAAAAAAGGGTTTTTCTGAAAAACCCTAATTTTGATTTTGTGTGGTGTTGAGCGGGGAAAAAGACGATGGAAATGATGGAGAAGACGGAGGAACTAGACTCAGACTCAACACACAACAGTATTGTCCTCGCAAAAATGCGTTTTTTCTTTCTTTCTTTTTTTATTTTCTCACACTTTTTTGTTATGTGGTTTTTTTTTTTTTTTTTTTGACTTAGCTGCTTCATTATTATTAGCTTTTTGGGTTCCTTGCATATCGAAAGAATCAACCTTTCCTTGCACGTACATACGAATTGCACGCGCTGGGTAAAGAGTTGTTCAATCTCGCGCCGCTACAACCATCGGTACATGCTTCTCTTCTTACCTTAATCCTAACTTCATTAATTTTGTTTTTTTTTTTCCTTTTCTTTTTGTTTTGCTCATTTGGGTCGATTCTGGGTCTCTCTGGTCGTGTACTTGCAGTGTGCAAATGGGTTTGTTTTTATAAGGCTTGAATGCTAAATGGGTATGGAAAAATCGTAAGTTTTGTTCCCTCATATATAATCTGTCTGTTGTGAGATAAATGGCTTTTTTATTTTTATTTTTTTTTATTTCATGAGATTGCATGAAATGGCTAAATCATTTGAAAAAGAAAGTGTTATTGTGGCAATATGTGAAAATAGAGAACCGAAGCATATATATCATGTCTATTCAGTATTCGCTATTACTTTCCTTCACCTTTTTAATTCACTTATTATGTTACAATTTTTCACATTCCTTAAATAATAGCTCTTCTTTCTTTGCAATTGCATTAGCTATAGTCCTGCTACTACTGTATATATGTTTTTGTTTCATCACCTGGTTCAATTTTTTATTGTTGGATATTGGGTAAAATTTTCTGCAGTTAGTTACATTTTGTTTTCAGTTTTAAAGTTTAATCCACGTGCTCCTAAAGATCCTTCCCGTTGCTTCTGTTTTATTGCATCAATTTTTCTTAATTGAAACCACTGTATAACCGTTTGTTAATTTTTAGCATAATTAGTGACTACCATTTCTTTACATGCTGTTTTGAGTGATTTCTTCCTTCCTCCTTCACCTTGTCTATGAATGAAGTTAGGGTGCATTGGATGCAGGGAGCCCTTCATTAGGCAGTATTTGTGTTGGGACTATGAACACAGATGCTTCTAAAAATAATCCTGTTGATTAAAATTTTGTAGCTGCTTTCTGTTCTAAATCTCAAAAGAAACTTGTTTTATTTTGACCATAGCGACACTAATTGTGCTTTAACCGTTGCAGGGCATTCAATGGCTATAAAGGTATTAATGTCATGAGCTTTGGTCTATAATGTTGTGTCATAATATAAAAAATTATGCTAAATTAAATAATAAATTCTGACTAATCAATGTTTGATTGAAATTATCTGATATTTTGATAGGCCATTGAAGACATGAACGGCATGATGAACTTGATTTTCTTTTAAACACCTATGCTCTGGTTGTCAGTAAGCTGTGCACTGATCACTTATGCCTTAAATAACAATCCACCCCCTTGTTTTTAAAATCTATTGCTTTCAGCTTTTGAAATTTGAATTTTTTTTCACCAACTTAAAAAACATGATAGTGAACTTTTATTTATGAAAATGGTGTATTATATCTGGTGTTGTATAAGCTAGGCAAGGAATTCAGGACTGCAACCTGTAAATTAACTTTACCATTTTATTTAAATAATCATTTATGTTCACTGCTATGCAAACACATGAAAATATTGTTTCCTTTATTGATTATCACAATTCCCTCAAATAGATCAATATGTATGATGTTAGATAGCATGTGAATGTGTTAAGACTGATTGGGAGGTTTACATGTTTGTGTTTGCAGAAAGCAGAAAGGAAGTTCATCATAGGTCTTATGTCTCTCACACATAATGTCCAAAGAGCAATTCAAATGCATGGCGGTTTATCACATAGTGCATAGATTCCTGCTGAGGTGTTAACATGATGTTTCAATGACATTAAGGTATGTCATGTTCTTCTTCACACCTTTCCTTATTCTTCTTTTGAATTTTTGGAAGAACTGCATTGTGAAATGTGCTATTTACCCGCAATGTTATCCAATATAGTAGATTATTGGCTTTCCACCATATTCTGCAATCCGCAATTGTTAGCACTGCCTAGGGAGAGGATAAGAACATTACCCTATACAAAAGCAAATTTAAGGGCTAGGAGACCCTGGTGATGCATCTTTTTCACATTAGTTAGATATTTGTTGTTTCTTTTCTTTTTAATGATATCTCTTTTCCTATAGAAAAGAGACGATATTAGTCTTACAAGGGTCATGTTCAGTGTTGTTAAAATCGCGTTCCGGATCGTGAAATTGCACGATCCCACGATTTTTTCGACGGCCGGCGATCCAGATCACGTGTAGGATCGGGAATGGGTAGGATCGGTGTAGGATCGCGATTTTGATCGTAAAATCGTAGGATCTTCGATCCTCACTGATTCCACGTCGCGCTGGATTAAAAGGTTAGGGTTCGATTTCGAAATAGAAAACGGAAACTTCCTGCGACCTGCTTTGCGACCTTCTCTGACCGGCGACCTCTGCTGCTTGACGCCACCGGTGGTGACGCCGCGACCTCCGCCTACTACGCCCGCGACCAGATGGTAAGGGAATACAAGCAATGTGCCTTAAACAAAATTTGTTCTTAAACAGAATACACGCGCTTGTTGCCACCGTCCACGTCCATGATCGAAACAGAGAGTGTGTGTCGAGTGAATTAGGATTCAGGGATTTGGGGTTTGAACGAGTATTTATTCTTTATCTTTAGGTGCGATTGGAAGAGGAATAAGGGATTGGGGTTGCGATTGATTGGGGAATTGAGAAGGGGGGAAGGGGAAGGTAGAGTGTGATCATCAAGTTGAAAGACGACATTCAAAGTTGTTATGCAGTACGTATTAATATAACAGCGATTATTTCTTAAAGATGATTCTAATTGATGCTTGTTTCATAATCGAGCATTTTTGAGATGTCATACATATCAAGATTAGGAGGATAAGGACCCCCTGTTTCTAAAACCATGGATGCTAAATCAAATTAGTGAGGACTTGATATTACTAGAAAATCAGCTCCTTTCTTTTCTTGAAGAATTTTAGAAACTCGTTGGTATGAATCGGGAATTTTCCTCCTTTATTGAGATATCTTTCAACTATTGGAAGAATGAAGAATATGTAAAAAGGTGTCCAACAGAGTCTCCAAAACACTTCACCGATCTTTTGAGAACTTGTATAATATTGTCATCAAAATTTGATAAGCAGAATGCAAAGAAATCAAACATGTAGACATTGCAAGCCAACTACGGAAGGAAGGTCTTAAATTCAAGGTCAGTCCAAATGAAAATGAAGTCTTACTTGACTTGACCTATTCAGTGAAGGTGTGTTGACAATTCCAATCTTGAATATAGATGATGATACAAAATTGTTCTTCAAGAATATAGTGGCACTGGAGCATTGTCACTTTCCATATAATCAAGACATCATTACTCAATACCTAAAGATTCTAGATTTTCTTATCAACACTGATAAAGATGTGAACATATTAGTTGATAACAAAATTATTATCAATTGCATGGTTGATACTAATGCAATGGCTACAATGGTTAACTGTCAGCACAAATCTTTTGATGTCGTACTTCAATTCACACTATTACTCTCTCTGCAAAAGCTTGAATGATTTATATGAAAATCCTCACAACAAGTAGAAGGCTATAAGCGAATGATACTCAATATTCTAACAGAGTGAAACAATTGTAAAATAATTCAAAATACACATCAAAGACTATATTAGAAAAAATTAACAGAAGTAATTAAAATTGTGAGCAAAATACAATTCTAAAATTCAAATAGAAATTAGAATAATAAAATATAATTTAAGATTTTTTGGAATTAATTAAAATTCTTGTGTAATATGATTAAAATGTCCTTAATTCATTGCAAATGTACAAAATCGTAGACATTTTTACCAAAATAAAATTTAAGAAATAATCTTAATGATAATTTTAATTATAAAAATTATTTGAAGCTTGAAAATCTAATAAAAATTCAACAATACTTTTTTAACTAAACTGATTTATTACAGATTTTCAATAACAATATAATAATGGTTAAATTAATTTCTTAGTCCAATACTTTATTTGTAGGTTGGATTTGATTTTCTATTTTTTTTATTCATTTTGATCTTCCAATTTTTGAAATAAATTCAATTTATTCATATTGTCTAAATTGAACCATCCTTGTTAAGAATCATAAATTGTGGTTTAAAATCATAATTGGTGGTTTAAAATCATCACTAAGTGATTTTAAAAATTAAAAAATCAAATTCAACCCAAAAAATAGAAGAATGAATTGAACAAATTTTAACTATTTAAGGATCAAATTAAACATAACAAATAAATTAGAGAAAAAATTAATTTAATCTATAATATAAATAATATAAAATAAGCAACCAATAATAAAGAAAATATTTTTTAGAAATTAAAATCGTATACACAATAACAATAAGAAAGTTATAAAACAACAAAGTAATAAATGTTAAGAAAGGTGTAGTAAATGACATTAGAAGTTTCCTTCCCCAAATGAGTTCCTTGTTAATGGCCCAACTCCTGAACTAGTTGCACATAACAGAACTTATTTATCAGTTGTGACTCCGCTCGTTCCCTTAGAATAGTTAAGTATTGATATATATCATCATTTCTTACCTTTATTGAAACATTGAGATGATTGAACATATAATTTGAATCAACGTGAGCAAAAAAAGCACACAATTTCCAAGGAGTGTTGAAGTACTCGTGTATGAATATAGCCTTGTACTTGTTGTGAGGATTTTCATAGAAATCATTCAAGCTTTTGCAGAGAGAGTAGTAGTGTCAAATTGAAGTACAACATCGAAAGATTTGTGCTCAAACTGTTAACCATTATAACCATTGCATTAGTATCACCCATCCAATTGCAAGAATTTTGTTATCAACTAATATGTTCACATTTTTATCAGTGTTGATAAGAAAATCTAGAATCTTTAGGTATTGAGTAATGATGTCTTGATTATATGGAAAGTAACAATACTGCAGTGCCACTATTTTCCTAAACAACAGTTTTGTCTCGTCATCTATATTTAAGATTGGCATTGTCAACACACCATCACTAGAATAGGTCAAGTAAGGTAAGCCTTTATTTTCATTTGGACTTACCTTGAATTTAAACCTGCCTCTTGTAGTTGGCTTGCACTGTATACATGTTTGATTTCTTCGCATTCTTGTGCTCTAAAGATCAAATATTGATGACAATATTATACAAGTTCTCAAAAGATCGGTTGCTTTGGGACCTCTGTTGGACACCTTTTTACATATTCCTCATTCTTCCAATAGTTGAAAGATATCTCAATAAAGGAGGAAAATTCCCGATTCATACTAGCGAGTTTGTAAAATTCTTGAAGAACCAAGAAAGGAAGATGATTTTCTAGTAGTATCAAGTCCTCACTAATTTGATTTAGCATCCATGATTTTAGAAACATGGAATCTTTATCCTCCCAATCTTGATATGTATGACATCTCAAAAAATGTTCGATTATTAAGCAAACATCGATTAGAATCATCTTTAAGAAATCATCGCTGTTATATTTAATACGCACTGCATAACAACTTCGAATGTCGTCTTCCAACGCTTGAAGTGTGTGCGCAAAGGTTCACACAGGTACTTGGCTTCGATTTAGAAATGCCTTGAGATAATTGACTTTAAACTCTTCCATAGACTCAAATATTTTGTCTTCCTTTCCAGTGTCACTTGTTTTGTGAAAAGGACCAATTAAAACAATTCGAGGTATGTAGGCTTTGGGATTAGTTTCACGAATTCTTTCTGGTACTTTATAAATGCATTGCATATCGAACGTACAAATAGATCAAACATTTTGATTTCTTCTTTCGGTTTAGTTCCCCTCTTTCCTTTCTTCCTCTCTTTGATTTCTTCTTCTTTAAGTTTTTTTTTTCTTTCTCTTTTACGTTTTCCTTAGTTCCTTTTGATTATCTGTTGTTTGATTTCGTTCAAACGTTTATTGTGGTCTTTCATCTTCTTCGCTGTGCTCATGCTTCTATTTCCATGGTTTCTATCACTAGACACGCGTTTTTTCTTTCTTTCTTTCTTCATTTTCTTTCTCGTTTTAGAACTTTCCGGCCACCACCGCTTCCGCCACCGTGCCACCCCCATCTCCGACCACCCTCGTGCCACCTGGCCTTGTGCAAGGTGGTGTCAAGGGGGACTTGCCACCCTTTGTGGTGGCTTCCCCCCATTTTTTGTACGTTGATCCCCTTGTTTGAAACATTATAAGTACTAGAAAGAATTCGTGAAACTAATCCGAAAGCCTACACACCTCGAATTGTTTCAATTGGTCCTTCTCACAAAACAAGTGACACTGGAAAGGAAGATAAAATATTTGAGTCTATGGAAGAGCTTAAAGTCAATTATCTCAACGCATTTCTAAATCGAAGCCAAGTACCTGTGTGAACCTTTGTGCACACACTTCAAGCGTTGGAAGACGACATTCGAAGCTGTTATGCAGTGCGTATTAAATATAACAGCGATGATTTCTTAAAGATGATTCTAATCGATACTTGTTTCATAATCGAACATTTTTTGAGATGTCATACATATCAAGATTGGGAGGATAGAGACTCCATGTTTCTAAAACCATGGATGCTAAATCAAATTAGTGAGGACTTAATACTACTAGAAAATCATCTTCCTTTCTTTGTTCTTGAAGAATTTTACAAACTCGCTAGTATGAATCGGGAATTTCCCTCCTTTATTGAGATATCTTTCAACTATTGGAAGAATGAGTTATATATGTAAAAAGGTGTCCAACAGAGGTCCCAAAGCAACCGATCTTTTGAGAACTTGTATAATATTGTCATCAAAAGTTGATCTTTAGAGCACAAGAATGCGAAGAAATCAAACATGTATACAGTGCAAGCCAACTACAGGAGGCAGGTTTTAAATTCAAGATAAGTCCAAATGAAAATAAAGGCTTCCCTTACTTGACCTATTCTAGTGATGGTGTGTTGACAATGCCAACTTAAATGTAGATGACGATACAAAACTGTTGTTTAGGAATATAGT